>JBBPNM010000138.1:0-14557 GCA_038090895.1 Boletus bicoloroides
CGGTTGACCCTGACCACCACACCACCCTGAATAACGTGCTGAGAATTAGCGTGGGCGATACTTTATACGTATCTAGGCGTCGTGCGGTTCCCGAGGTATGCCTAGGTCCTCACAGACTCGTTTCCCCCTTCTCACGCGCACAGGGTGGATCCACGCCGTTGGGTCGGGTACGCACACGTGTATCTGAATCAGCGCAGAATCTTGGTGTGTCTGACGTTATCTCTCTTGTCTTGTGATTACCTCATCTTGCCCCAGGGGATTACGTTCCTCCTCCTTATCCACACTTTTTGTGGGTGACTGAATTTCCCCTTTTCACTAGGTCAGATCCAGACAAGGACTTTTTGGCGCGTGGCCGATGGACCAGCACTCACCATCCATTCACTGCCCCAATGTGGCAAGATATCGAGGCCATGTATGATGGCCGCATCGACCAGGTTTGCCCACCATTCTCTCGCCAAAGGCCACGGTCACTCAGTTGGACGGCCGATTCCCCAGGTTCGAGGACAGCATTACGATCTCGTCCTGAATGGTACAGAAATCGGAGGAGGCTCGGTCAGGGTACACGATGCTGCCATGCAAGAGCATATATTTTCTCATGTTCTCCAGGTACGGTGCGCTTGCTTGGCGGTTGCCCTTTATGTGACTGACACCCCAAAAATTAGCTCGATGAGTCAGAAAAAGCCACTTTTGACCACCTTTTGCAAGCTCTCAAGTGTGGCGCTCCGCCACATGGTGGAATCGCGCTTGGTGAGTGTAGACATTCCACCGGGAATTGATCAGGGCATATTGACGTGTCGTCCATTCAGGATTTGATCGGTTGATGGCCATACTTTGCAAAACGCAGTCGATCCGCGATGTGATCGCCTTTCCAAAGACAAGTATTGGTACTGATCCCCTCTTCAAAAGCCCAGCGACCGTCACCAAGGACGTCTTATCTCAATACGGTATCCAAGGTATCCATACGTAAGCCATGCAAGACAGGCATACCTTATACAGCGCTCGGAAAGGAACCTTGCATGTTCTTGGCATCATTGTACCTAGCGTTCAATTGGAAGCGATAAAATTGACAACTTGTGGTCAGAGGTTCCTCTCTTGGGCATGGATCGTTAATTCCCCGCTATTGCTTCCCGGGTCCTACTACTTCCGAATATCACGGGTCGCTCCAATTCAGCATCCCCAATCATTGATCGATCGAAGCCAGATAGACGACCACAGGATGTGGAGAACAGGCAACTTACTCACGAGAATGCAGGACTTGGATGTATCATTTCAACCTTTCCTCAAGACACTGGCATGCCATTGCATTGCAATTTTTTTTCTTTATTTCTTGTGATGGGGCCTAACACTGAACAATATGTTCTCATCAAGTTTTGGGTGGTCATCATATCGTATCGTATCGTGACTGGAATGCTGTCAATGTTGTCCGCCGACTGTCCCTTTCTCGATATAGAATCTAAGCGAATCAGAATCAAACATCGTGGCATCATTCTGATACATGTCGACCAGAGTCCAAGAGTATCGTGCGATCTGAGTGCGTGTCCGCGTCGAGACCAGGCTCAATCGTTTGATCACGGTCATACGAAGGGACATGTGAAGTGGCGACCAACGCAGCGGAATGACGTGGCGTTTCATCCCCCCGAATTGTATCCGAATATGAGGGTTCACCATACCCAAAAGTAGCCCATTCTTGTTCTGAAGGTGGCAAAGTGCCACCGTTCACATCGGCGGGTGACGTTGACCGCAGTTCTGATCTACCCACTTCTGAACTTTCCATCGTGTGTACATGGGATTCATCAATAACTGCCAGAACACTGCGGAGTTTTGAATCTGACTTGCGTGAATGAGGACTCGTCGAAGGGGGATGTGATTGGCGACGCTTGATAGTCGCAGAAGGTGATGCTGACCGTGGAGGGGTAGAAGAAGGTGACGAGACATCATTCCATTCCGAGGATGGGTTGGAAAAGAAGTTGCCGGTGGGAGCCCATGAATGATTGAGGACGTCAGGTGGTGAACTACTAGAAGGTGGTGTGTTCGCTAGCGGACTTGGAGAGGGGGACGGTGCGTTGGCAATGACGGCGAGCGGTGGGAGAATGGTGAATATCTGATCTTCCGCTTGGGGGGGTCCGTATGAGTCAAATGGATCCGGAACGGACTGCAGCATGGGTTCCAAAATAGGATCGGAACTGAGAAAATGGAAGAATGAGGTGGAAAAATGTGTCAGACAGCGCATGATACGTACGCCTTCGCAGTAAACCTATCGAATACGTCCATGGTGGAGCGTACTGCGACGCAAACCTGAGAAACAGGGTCAAAAAACGACACAGTCAGCGCTCATGAATATACCTTTGCTTGCACTACATTCCAGACCTCTTCCTCGTGTTCCATAATTTCGCGATAATGTTGGGCCTTTAGGTCATCGAGCTCGTCAACTTGTCGCTGTAGAACGGACAGTGCTTCTCGGAAACTCTGGAGGTCTGGAAGACATCAACGCAGTTCTTGAGCCATGGAGGGAAACCTACTCCTTTGCTTCCTGTTCATGTTACTCGTTTCTGTCTGTCGGATAATTTCACTCTTCTCTCGGAGTGCTTTCTCGTATGAAGCAGAGCGTTCCTGTGGGAAATTAATGAGACCGTCGGACGGCCGAATAGGACGGCGTACGTGTACTATTGTTTTGTAAGTATCCAAGTGCTGACGCAGGGGCTTCTCGAAACTTTTGTCGAGCGATTCTGCCTGAGGGGACAAGGTCGGACGTGGTGATACAAGGCCACAAAGAACACGACGAACCAATACATGCCAGTGGTTGCCAATGAGATGATGTAGTCCTGAGGCTGCTTGGAGTCTAGTCCCTGCTTCGTAGGATGGGCCTTTTAAACTGTAGTATAATCAGGTTTGTTTTTTCTCCTCCTGACAATGAGGTGGTCAACGCACACTGCACATTTCTCAAACGAATCTGCGAACGCTGCGGTGGCTTTGGACATGTGGAGTAGTGCCGCGCGGTAATTCGCACTGCAGTTCATAAGCTAAGACCGGTGTATAAGAATGTCCCGCGTATAGTGCGTAGCGGAGAAACACTGCATACATACCTCATCGTAAGCCTGCAAGCTTACTTTGAGGTTTGACCGCGTAATGATCTTCTCTGGGCCATCGACGCCAAAGTTGATGGCCGAGGCGTGAGTTGCGTCTGAGAACGTGGGTGAGGGTGGACCAGGCGAAGTCGAGCGCTTTGGAGACAGCGTGAGGTTGCGCAGTGAAAGATTTTTTCTAGGCATGACGGTGGCCGCGAGGCAGACCGACGTTTGCAGTGGTGGATTAAAATCGTCCCTTTTTGGCAATGCAGAATATGCAGTCTCGATTTCTACTCTATCCTAACTGTACTCTATCTTTGACCAACCGCCCCACAACCAGTAGCAGAGCTGCAAGAAAGCAGGGTGTGAGTGTGATCCATCCAAGCACCTCCGAGACGTACGAGATCATAATTTGCCCACACCCGATGAAATGTCGGTCATCTTGTCTGGGGCATCCCGAAGGAAGAACAGCTTCGCTCTCCGCTGCTTGGTTGCCTTGCGTCCACCTGCCCTCTGTCTGACTTGGATGTCCTTCAGATGGGGAGAGTTGACAAAGAATTGCATCTCAATGCCAGTCCGCTGGACGACGTTGCGCAAAACGAACGATGTGTCTGGGCCGCGTCTCCTGATTGATATGAGCACTCCAGAGAAAACACCAGGAGCGTGTTCAGTGGTGACCGTGAGTACAGAGCCGGGAAGAAGTCGGTCAGGATGCCTCCGGGAGAACCAAGTTGCGAGCCACTCGCGTTTTTTGGGCTCTGGCAGAGCTTGACGCAAAAAGGTCATGAGACCTTTGCCTTTCCGGAGGGCATCATGCTGGCCTGAGGGGACTGGAAGTGGGGGAGGAAGGATGGCAGATTTAGAAAACGGATAACTGGCGGGTGCTGCGCTGGAGGACAGTAATCTCGTCACTGGTCTGAATGCTCTGAAGGCCATGAAGGATCAAGTGAAACCTGGCCGGCTACCAAACTCGGAAAGAACGCTCGACCATACAGACTCACACCATGATGCATATGTTGTCATTATGTACAGCTTTAAGATTCAAAGCAAGGAATACATAGCAGAAACAGTCTCAAATGTATCACGGTGGCAGCCACTGAAAATGCACAGGAGCACGGTGATGCAATTTCAATAGCAGGGTTAAATGTGTCACGTTGCCTCGTTGTCCGGCTTTTGAATTAGAACCCACGTCCCCGTCCTCTAGAAATATCTGCGTAAGAGTAAACCGCATGGCAGTGGTAACAGCGCACCTCCCACGAGCACGATAGGGGGTGTACCCGTAACTGCCACCCCGATATCCACCTCGATATCCGCCCCTGTATACTCCCCGACCCCGACCTCGATTGAAGCCAGGAAGATTAGTACGCTTGGCTGTTACCTGGTCATGTTCGTTTTATTTTGCCATATTCTTATAATATGCAGTGCTTACTTTTATAAGTCGCCCGCGGAACAACGAATTATCCATTGCCAAAGCAGCATCTATAAAGTCCGACTCGGCGAACTCGACATAAGCAAATCTGAAACGGAGGTTGTTCGCCAAACGGCCAATAAGCCTGAAAGAAAAAAAATGTCACACACCCTTTAGGGTGACCCGTGAATTTGTCGCAAAGGATAGTCACTCGATTGATAGTCCCGCAAGCCTGGAAATGTCCCTGAATCTCTTCTGGGGTTGCACCGTAATCGACCTGGCGACGGCCATTTGAGTGAAGGAAAATGTGGAAAACGACACCAGATGTCCAAACCCACGTTTCCAACAAAGATACTTCGACTGTCTGCAACAGCCCTCTCTTCTTCAGTTTCCATTGGAACACCCCGATCCGTTGCAGCACCGCCCACGACACTCTGTGACTCTGCTGCAGCCTGCAGTTCACGCAGCTTTTTCGCCTCCCTCTCCATCTCCTCCACGCGTTGTTTCATCAGCTGAATTTCCTGCGAGGGTATTGAGAACTTTTAGGATGCAACCTAGGTAACTGGAATACCTTTGACTCAGCCTCCTCACCATCGTCGATGATAGGATCAGTGTCCCCGTTCAGCGTTGCTTGTGGCACGTCGGTGTCCGCCATTACAATTATCCTATACTTGCCAAGCTGTCACTGTAGAATCAAAAGTTTGCCTTGAGATGGGTTAGGACAGCGCCACAGGACATGGCAAACAAGGATACACAACTTTGTGTACTCCAGTCCAGGTTCGAACTTGCATACTACCCATATCATATCTCCAAATCTATCACTGCACAGTCGATAAGGAGTTACTCATATGGGAATGCACTTTCGCGGCCTGTCATGGTTTCACCAACCCTGCGTTCAAAACCTCCGTGTACCGCGTGACGGTCGACGCCACGTTCAATACGTGAACGGGCATCATTATAGTTACGGTACCGACGGTGATGGATCACAAGGTTGCCATTGTTGGCTCGGGTGCAAAGTTGCCCACTCAAGCCTTCGTCCTTTTTTGCAACAAGACCTCGTGTATGACCTTCGCTTCCGAGCTTCGAGAACGGATCATGAACCACCTGCTCACCCCAATCATGTAAGCTTTATCTGGTACAGTCTCGTACACCTGATTGGCGGCCATTAAAACTTTTGATTGTCGTCTTAGTTATGGGCGCCCCCTTTTCAGGCATGACAACAAACCAGTATCGAGTCTCATTGGACTCCACGAGCGCCCTCGTGTATCTAGCAGATCCCGTATGCTCTCATCCCGTTGCAGCTTCAGAAACGTGGGCAGCGCCCGGGCAACGTGTGTTTCGTGTGCAATGTATTCACACAGCCTCGCGTGGTAGTGCCAACAGCATGCTACAAAACTCTGGGGTATTACAGCACACGATGCCTTTGTGAATCGCACCGTAACTAGGACACATGATGAAGTTAACACGACGAAGATAGTAAATTAAGGTTTTTAACTAAAAGCAGCGACTCCATGCTTCTAGATTTGATAGGTTTATGATAGAGAAACAAGGAATCTATAAGATCTGCTCTGTATACACCTGTCCATAATCACTATCAAAGCAGTGTGGAATGACTAGTATATCGGCAGTTGCCGACAATCTGTCTCAAGGGCAACAACGGACAAGTTGGAGCATGGTTGTCCTAGGCCATGTATGGGATTCGCCGCTCTGTTATCAAGTCATTCGTAATAACTGGCCCTGTTGTTGTAACGTCATTACAACTGTGAAACTGGACCATGAATGGTTGTATGAGAGGTTCTGTTTTCAATAGAGCAGGCTCAAGCTTACAAACAGGGGAGGCATCAGTTACTCACAAAAGCCCAGGTGTCCCAGGGTCAACAAGTGCAAAGATTGGTACCATGAGCTCGTGGAGGGATTCGTCCAAATGGATATACCATCAATAGAATAGATGCAAACGAGGATGTCATTGGCGGTATGAACGTTTAGTGTGACACACATTTAGCGGAGGGCGCAGAGAAGTGCTAGTAGAGAATGGATGCATTCCCAATTATGCAGAGAGTGTTGGTCATTTTGATGCTTCTGATACGAGTTGCGCGCGAACTCATTCTTGTGTTGTACAGATTCCGAGGCCATTGGACACAACCCTTCTAGTCCCCTGATTTCGAGGGTCAATGGCCATGATGTAAATCAAGGGGTCTCGAGCGAAACGTTGGTAGAAGGTGGGATCCAGCTCGTAAGCTCTCGAACTCGACAGTGTTAGGTCACTAAATGGAAGACCCTGGCGATCAGGAGTCGTTAGCGTGATAAGACCTCGAAATTTTTCCCAGCGGAACCTAGGAATTTGACCATTTTGGAGACCAAAGGTGATGGCAAACAGTCATTTTTCCCTTTTTTCGTCGTCGTCACCTCAACTTCCATTGTTCTACACGTGTGGTGGATCAGCCGATGGCCTAAACACTGCGTCAAGACTGAACATGTGTCAAAAAGGATTACCTGCCTCCGGGGAGGATTATTCTCCGGACCTAATATGAAAAAAAAAGTTTCCAAGGAACCAATGTTACCGCATGACATGCTCCAGGATAGAACAAAAAACAGATTTGAATAGCATAAAGTGTTCCTTAATAATGGGGAGCTGAAGTAAGTTATGTGACCACAATCGAGGTATGTTGCTGGGATTCCATCGCGGAAGAACATACGGGGCGCAGCAATTACTTGAATAGGAACGGCTGACGAATTCTTTGGGCACCACCGCCCAATCGAGGGGGGATGAGGCTTGGCACCCCAAGAACGAGAGAAAAGCGAGGCCATTAGTCAAACGGGCAATGCCTCTGCTCGCTTGGAGAGGTGGAGAGGTGGGAGTTAGGTATTCAGTGGGTGGCTATGATGTCGCATATCGGGCACTGTTGAACGGATTCGGGTGAAAGGGTGTCCGGAAGACATTTGCTTATACGTGGTGGTGCCAACGAGTCACAGGAATGACATTCATTTCCGAAGAGTCGTTCTTATAAAAAGACAGGGTAAAAGAGAAATGGGACTGTGTGTACCCTCATACATACCTTTTCCACTCGTTTTACTGTGCAACAGACACGAGCACGGTAAGCCGGCATTCTGTACTGCCAGGTTGCTGCACGAGGAGGAACTAACCGGGATGGCTGTGCAGCCGAGGGAGATGGACTGGCTTAGTCATCATCCGTGGCCCCTCAATCGGGCCGACCCGACAGTCGCCCGACGATATCTTCCCCAGAGTCATTATCCACAAGGACCTTTTCGTCCTCAACACACCTTTTACTCTCAAGATTTTTACTCCATGACACACCAGTCAAAGAAGAAACGCATCGAGGACGACTCCACCTCCGTCGACCCTGGCACTAAACCAGTCCAGCTCCAGCGCAGGAGAGTCTGGCGCGCTTGCGAAAGCTGCAGGTTTGTGCCACATTCCGCTCTCACTCCCCTTTCACCCGTTTCCAACACCTTCTCTGACCAAATCGTCGACAGACGCAAGAAAATCAAGTGTGATGGCTGCGAGCCAACCTGTGCCCAGTGTCAATCCTCCGGTTCCCAGTGTACCTGGCTCCAGACCAAGGACAGGGCCGCCTTGAGTAGGCAGTAGGTCATCATCCCACCTCGTGCTCACTCATGCCCTCACATCGCCCCAGCTATGTCCAAGAACTCGAAGCACGTCTTCTGCACATGGAATCCCTGTTTTCTCAAATTACGCCCGTCCTTGAGCAGCTTGGACCTTCCTTAGGCATTCCATCCCCCGCAGCCGGCTCCTCCTCCGCAACTGGCAACACCAGGGAAGAAGGCACTCTAACTCCGGCATCGGCAGTTCTCCAGGCTATGTCGTCAAAGGCCGCCGCTGATACCCACACCGAGGACAGCTCTTCACCCGAGTCCTCTTCCGTCAAGATGGAAGACGATGTCTCCGAATTTTTTGGTCAGCTTGCTCTAGACGATCACGGCCATCTTCGCTGGATAGGTGGCTCCTCTACAATGTCATTGATCCAATCTTTCCGTGCCCTGACAACAAACCCCCTTCATCGTGTCTCCCCAATGGAAGAGGACCCACGTGCACCTGGCCCTAGTGCGAATAAATTGTATTTCCCAGCATCGGTCTTTTTTGGCAAGTTACGGGCCCTTCCCCGTGCAGACGAAGTCGAATACCCAGATGAAGACTTGTGTGACAAGTTGGTAAGCACACGAGTCATCATTTAGACCGACCACTACTGATAATGATCATGCATCAGATCGATGCCTATTTTGAACGCCTTCACTTCTTGATACCTCTTCTCGATAAGCCGTCGTTCATGGCCAGGTACAAGCATCTCATGGCCAGGAGGAGCGATGCGGCATTCATCCAGGTCGAGGCTCCATTCATTTCCATCGTCTTTGCTGTCTTTGCTTGCGCTGCTCGACTGGTCAACGACCCACGTTTAACAAGTGATCGCCTGGGCGATGGTGGGATAGGCATGACCTATTACGAGAGGTAAGCTCGCATGGCTTATGGTCGCTTACCTGTAGTCACTAGTGCTACTACCTTTATTAGGGCCCTGATTCTGCACTACATCAGTCATGCATCAATTCAAGTGTTCCATGTCCAAAGCTTCATCCTCATGGCTTCATTCTTGTGTTCTATTAACTGCCTACCGCAGGCTTGGCTCCTCGTGGGACAGGCCGTACGCAGTGCCCAAGACTTGGGATTGCATGTAAGCATCGGCCGTTAAACCCATGGTTATTACTGACGAAATCACAGCGCTCACCCCGTCGATTAAGTATATCCTCTGTTGAGAAAGAGACTCGGCGAAAAATCTGGTGGAGCGTGTACTGTCTAGATCGCATGCTAGCACTTGCACTTGGTCGCCCACTCGGTGTAGAGGACTCTGATTGCGACGTCGAACTTCCAGTGGACGTTGACGACGAATGGCTCCCCGAGTACTTCACTGGCGTCCAACTCTCTCAAAAACCTCCGTCCCTAATGTCAGGTACCATTGCCTTAGTGGCCCTTTATCAAATCGCTGGCAGGGTCCTACGACAAGTGTACGCCATCGACTGCTGCAAAGAAACACTCGAACCCGAGAAGAGGGTAGAATTACAGCGCTCTGTCGAGACTCTTGACTTGGAACTCACTAGGTGGTTCGAGGACCTTCCCTCCTCTTTCAGGCATTCAAGCACCAGCGACAAGCATATGTCAATGACCGTCGTTTTATGCAGTCACTACTATTCGGTGCTCACTACCCTTCATCGCAATTTTCTACCGGTCAAGCGCGACCAATCGGTCGTACCCAATTCAACTGCAAGAGCAGTCTCATCTGCCCGCTCATGCATCCGCCTTGCACCTTCCATCAATAATGTTGTACCAACCTCGCACCATCTTGCTTTTTTCATCCAGCACCTCTTCAGTTCCGCTGTCGTTATTCTCCTGTATGCCATGCATTCCCCAGATACCAAGGCTGTAGCTGCCGCAATGGATGAAGCCAAAACGTGTCTCCCAATCATAGAGTCATGGGAAGGTCATTGGCCAGGTGCTCGTAAATGCAAGGAGCTTCTCGCCGAGTTGACGAGCACCGCAGACGAGGCTATAAGGAGAACTAGCAACGACACTTCGGGAATTCCCATAGCTCAGAACATTGCGCCGACAGCATTGGAATCGAGGCGATCCCTTGTCTCGGGACAGGTACCAACCATGAACCGTCCAATAAAAGTGAAACCAAGGAAAATCAGCCGCTCACGAGATCCGACTTCCACACGTCGGCCGCTCGCGTCACCGTATCGCGTAGATTGTAAGTAAGATATAAGCTTGACAATGGTGCTTTCTGACTCACTGCATGGACTGTAGCACAACGCAATCGATCGACATCCCGTAAGAGGGGCCATGACGAGAGTGAGGGTATCGGTGGTTCGAGCCTGTCTGCCTACTCTGGGGTTTTTTCCAGCCCACAGTCGATAGGTGCAAAATCCAGCCCCCACAGCTCGCCAGCGTCCGTTAACTTACCCTCACCGTCCATGTCTACCATGGAAAGCGCACAGCAGAGAGAGGCAAGTCCCCACCTTGTGGGTGCACCCCCGTACAATTATACAGGCGCACCTCTCTCGCCACTCCATGTCCCCTCGCCTCACGACTATGGGATGCATCATAGCCCTCTTGCATCTAGTGGTAGTCACCAATGGGATGGTGGCCCAGGGGACCATCGTACTGTCGACACGTACGCCTCCGGGTCCCAACCCAGCTCGCTGCCATACGCAACATATGACCATTCGTCATCTGGCATCGATCCTACTTGGTATAGCAGTTCCTCGGATGTTGGGTATACTCAACTTTCAACCACGCCACCAACCTCCTCATTTCCCGCCCCGGGACTGCCGTTTTTGGGGCTTGATTACATTCGAAATTATAATACGAATGGATACTCGACAAGCGACCAAGATTCCCTCTGGCAGACATTCGATGCCGGCGCGTTTGGAATTGACCCGGAACTTCCGTTTACCTTTGGTGAATCACCCTCAGACCTTCATGAAGGGCAGCAATCTCCATCGCGATTCCACCCGTGAACACATCTCCCGCGGGCCGAGACTTGGACGTTTTCCCTGCGTTGTATTTTTGAACCCTGTATGCGCACCTTTTCTGAATTCTCCCTGGTTTCTCATTCATTCGTAACCATTGTATCCATATCCATCGCTGACGACCATTCTGATCCGCAATACTGTATAGTTGCTTTACTTGCTAGGCAGCGTACCTAACACACTAATTTCGGCACTAGCTTCTTCGTCTTGTCAAGCGATATTGCTTGCTTTTTTTTCCATTACGCTCAGGAACATGTCGACGTTGTCTCGTAGCTAATTGTGCTACAAATCGAAATAATGGAGATGGTCGTTTTTCCGGCTTTGACAAAACTTCAGTCAGCTTACGGTTGTTACCGATTGCGCCGGTACCGGGAACTTACAGTAACCGGTTTGATGAATAGTATTTTACTGGCAGCCCAGTCGGACACAGCCATTTAACTTAGCGCCCAGTGAGTCGTTCTGAGATACACGGAACGCCATGGTCAACCACCCAGTAGTCGAGCTCACGTCTGAAGCATCTTGGAACTTCGTTTGTCTCATGTTCGTGCGCACGCAGCGTTAGGCTAACATTTTAAACTTTAAAGATCGAAGACAAGTTCACCCCATATGGGAGGGAGACTCTAGCTAAACTCATTGCCTTTCTCCAGGTATAGACGGTGAATACCTTCCGTATCAGTGACTCTAATTCGCCGGGTAGGACGAGGTTTATCCTTCTGCCAAGCTTTACCATGCACAGATACCCAAAGATCCGGTACAACGGTGGGAGGTTGTTGTGCCGATTATCGAGGAATTGAAGGTGAAAGCGCGCAAACTTGGGCTTTGGAACCTTTTCCTTAGCAAGGCACATTATCCTCAACATGGCGTCCCGCTCTCGAACCTCGAGGTGTGGTTCCTGATTCGTTAACTCCTGATCAACCTTGATGCGGGCCACAGTACGCTGTTATGGCAGAGGTACTTGGACGAGGGGGACATGTGGCGTCTGAGGCAGTCAACTGTGCTGCTCCAGATACGGGTAACATGGGTACATAGTTCCACCTCCTTTGTGAATGCTTGCTGAGACCATTCAGAGGTCCTCGCTCGGTACGGGTCCCCCGAACAGCAGAAAGTATGGCTTACGCCGCTGCTTAACGGGGAAATTCGCTCCGCTTTTGCAATGACGGAACGATTCGGTATGTAACTTCATCTTCCGTGTAACACATGGTATGCTGACACAACATGCAGTGGCATCATCGGACGCGCGTAACATCAAAACTTCCATCCGACAAGAAGGGAATGAAATCGTGATTAATGGACACAAATGGTTGCCAAACCTTCTTATTTCGTTGTTGCCGGGCTCTCATGGTGCCGATCCGGTTTTTCGTTCCCTAGGTGGATATCTGGTGCCGGCGATCCCCGCACGAAATTACACCTTGTAATGGGAAAGAGTGACCCGGGAAACCCGGACGGATACAAGCAGCAAAGCGTCGTCATAGTTCCCGCAGATGCCCCTGGCGTTCGGGTTGTACGTCCGATGGAAGTATTCGGATACGACGATGCTCCAGAGGGCCATTGTGAAGTGATCTATGATAATGTGAGAGTTCCATTGAGCAATCTGGTACTTGGTTGGGGCAGGGGATTCGAGGTAGGTCATTCCTCCTTCCCGTGCCGTTGAATGTCGATGTGATACGTGTCCTTTAGATCATTCAAGGACGTCTCGGGTTTGTATCCCTTTTGGTCACTTGATGCAGACTGCCAGCTAACTGTCTTGCAGTCCTGGACGTATCCATCACTGCATGCGCTCCATTGGTGCAGCATCGAGAGCTCTTGACTTGATGATCCAGCGGGTGACAGATCCTTCACGCAAGACATTCGGAAAATTTCTCTACGAGCATGGTGAATAAGTTCGATATCTAGTGGAAATTATTGGACTGAGATAATCATCTAGGTACTGTTATAGCTGAAATTGCCAAGTCCAGAGCAGAAATTGAGGCGGCACGAATGCTCGTTCTCAGCGCCGCACTTCAGGGATGTTTTCTCACAAGCAGTGTAGTACCGACCACGGACTAATAAGCGCCACAGATTGATAAATACAAGGCTAAAGGTGCACTGAAGGAAATTGGTATCGCCAAGGTGCCCGCATTCCAATTCAGTCAACGGTCTGTGATGCTAACGAAATGTGATTTTCAGTTTGTGGTCCCCAAAATGGCATGCAACATCATAGATCGTGCGATGCAGGCATTTGGAGCGGAGGGGCTGAGCCAAGACCAAGAGCTTGCAAGCATGTATGCACAGCTGCGAACACTGCGGTTGGCTGATGTGCGTGTTTATTTACCTCTTGTTATCCATGGCGATAACTTTCTCTTCATAGGGACCCGATGCGGTAAGTATACGACCTGGTCGATAGCTACGGGGTTGATGTATCCCACTTGTCTAGGTCCACATTCAGCAGGTTGGTCAAAGAGAACTGAAGCGAGCGCCAGAGTTGCACAAGCGTGCGGCAGAGTTAAACAAGAAAGAGGCAGCCATCATGCAGAAAGCGGGCATGAAGGCTCATCTTTAGAGGACTCTAATCCCCTGTTGTACCAAGTAGTGTCTCTCGTAGGCAGAGCAAAGAGTCGAAGGACGATTTTTCCCTTTTGCTTGCAAGTTCCAACATGCAAACTTGACTCGGACAGAAACTCCGCAACATCGAGTTGATTCCGTCTCTCGCTCTTCTTTCATTCGAGTCGCGACTTGATTCAAGATGACTACTAGTGATGAGGTATCCTCAGAGGGACCTTACGACGTGACACCGATTCTACACTCTCGTTATTTTGTTCTCCCGGTTTCAGCTGCCATTCTGGGTACATTGATTGGCGCAGTCCGAGGCTCCCGTCGGGCGTCACTGCGGTTCTTGGCTGAGAATGCGCACCGGCCACCTACGACGGTCCAGGGATGGTACTTCTACAACAAAACCAAAAACTACCGGCGAATGGCTGCAGGACTGCAGGAAGGGGGCCTGAATGCTATGAAGTTAGGAGTCGCTGCACTGGTTTGGGTGGGGATCGAGGATGGGCTAGAGCGATCTGGGCAACCGTGGGCCGAGGCGAGAGAGCTGGGAGCTGGGGTGGGGACGGCGAGCATGTTTACAGTTGTGTGTAAGTTGTTTCGATGCCCTCGATATAGGATACTAACGCCGACCATTGGTTCTAGACCGACTTCCGTGGCGTACAGGTCGTCAGGCGATGTGTCTAGGCGGAGTAGTGGGTGGGGGGATGGGGCTTCTCCGATGGGCGAGGTCATACTTGGAGGCTGTCCATGGCGTGTAGTTGACGTGTCACTGAAAAAGAGAGGGTCTGTGCGGTGCACATTATGGCTACGTTCAGTTGTGGCTACTTTTGTCGTATAACCAACACCAACACCTCCATCTTCCCCATCCCGATGATCAAGCTGTGGCCGTCCGTGCTCGAGCAGCTCACACCCCGCGTCAGCGCCGATGGCCGCGAGCGCCTAAACCCCTTCGATGTCCCTGGGGCCTCAAACGCCACTTCTTCACCAGGCTCTT
>JBBPNM010000139.1:0-14533 GCA_038090895.1 Boletus bicoloroides
AACGACCCATTCGAAGAGATCCTCATCGGCGTCCACGACACGAGAACGCAGTTTCCGACGACTCAGCCCACGGCGAATGTCGTCAAATCGGACGACCACCTCATCCATTGTGGGACGGTGAGCTGGATCTGGCTGGATCATTTCAGCAACTAATGGTTTCATAAACTCAAAGCCACGTTTCCTCTAGATGGTCGGTAAGTCGACGAGAGCTTATCTTGTCCATGAAAGGGATCACTAACCAAAATGAAGTCTTTCCTTATAACGTTTCCGATGTAGAAAACGTCAGTGGGGAATGGGTCACAGGGCTCATCAGAGTTCTGAAACTCAGGAACTTCCTTGTCGCCACCCCAGATCGGTACTTCCCTGGGATGAGTGTTCGCGGGATTGTACTGGCGAGAAATCCCGAAGTCGACGAAGTAGTACTTCGGAGGTCGCTGAGTGCGCGTAAAGTGCTTGGCAACGCCGCTACAATCCTTGTTCAAGTTTCTCTCAATGGGGTGGAACGGCTCAGGGTAGAGACGAGTAGGATCAAGCATGAGATTTCGGTGCATACAATCCCTGTAGTGTAATATTAGCGCAAAAACAGAATGAATCCTGTTTCTACGAACCGATGTGCGGTATGGTGCTTGTGCATAAATTGGAGTCCCTGGAAAATATTCAGGGCGAGTGATGGCCCAACCAAATAAAAAATCATGTTACCTCGAACAACTGGCGAAAACACTCCACCACTTCCCCGAAGGTATCGAAACGAGGATTTGTATAAGGCCGCAGTAGAGGCATGACCACGATAGTGATATTTTCTTCGCCGTCCAGAGTAAGGACATCGTGGATAGGAACGCAATGGTTCGCAGGCAGCGAAGCGAGAGCCTTGGAGGAGAAATACAATCCGATATCTACTTCATAAGGGTGTTCCGATTTATTAATCCGTTTTAAAGTGACCACCTTCCCATCCGAGATTCGGGTCGCATCAATAATCTGGCCGTACTGCCACAAACATGTTGGAGGCGGCGAAGAAGAAGAAGAGTATGCATACCTCTAACCTCTTCCCGTCTTCACAATCTTCCCAGTCCTTGTTCGATGTTGTCCACGAGGGCACCCATTCCGGGGAGTACCTAGGACGAAGACGATATCCGTGAACGTTTAACTGCTGGTACCGGTTACGCCACCAGACCTCTCTGGGATCCAGTTCCTCTGGGCGGATATGGACGGTTGTACCCCAAACCTCGAGTTCTCTCTTGGAGAGCTGAGCATCCAATCCAGCTTCCCGCACCGTTGTTGAAGCCATGACACGTGCGAAAAGTAAGGTCCACCACAGGTCCTCTAACAAGCCACAGCAGCATCATGGTGTACCATGTGGTTAAACATGCACAAACATGCATCCCCCATGTGCCATGTGGTCCTGCTTTGTCAGCCGCACTGAGGGCTCGCGGGGTTACATAAACTGACCACAGAGTGCAGGCGAGGATGTAACTCAGTATTACAGTAATCAAGCTATGGCGCAGACGCAGGTATCAAATGTCCAGGCAAATCTGTATCTTTTCCTGCATATTCGGATCCGTTATTTCCACGCTACGTATCTATCTATTTCCCAGACTCGCTCGAAAAAGTACTTGTCAAGGGAACAGATGGAACAGCCTTTCTTATCACCCTTGCTCATTCTGTTCCCGACCATCTCTTCTCCACACTCCCTCCTCCACTGTAGTCTTTTCCCCTGGAAGCAATGTCTCAAGAACGTGTTACCATGATCCTTCCGCTCGATCTCGGCGCTGCTGCTAAATTCGACCGAAGTGTCTTTCCTCTTGCTTATCATGAAGGTCTCAACAAGGGTAGCCTTCTGCTTTCCGCAACACTGGATGAGATGGTCAAGATCAAGGACTTGGGAATCGATCTCGCCAATAACGACGATTTTATATTTAATACACGAATTAAGTATGAAGCGTTAGTGGTGATGGACTACTCTTCCCATCATCTAGTGCTCATGTGGTGGCAGCCTAGCAGCAAAGAGGGCAAAATTACAGAATAAGCGAAAAACCTTCAATCCTTTCAAAGTCTTCCTACATTATCGAGCAGCTCGGATCTTCCATGCCTCATCTTTATCTCTATTTCTTGAAACCAAGGTCAGGCGCTGTTGAATGCTGACATGTTGCTTGTTCCTGAACAAATGCATCATCCAGGAGACATCTGAGAAAATAAAAAGAGAGCACAGCCCACGATCGGTTCCGAGTGCAGAGATGCATGCCGTCGACGGTGAATCATGAACATCTCAATGTAAGGACTTGGTATTCATCTTCTCGTATACTTCAGATGCGGTACCAGCGGATGCACTAATCAGTGGTATCGCGATCAGCCTATCTGACGCACAGATCAACGACGCTATTCAAGCAATCTCCGATGCGACTGATACGATCGTTTCTCATGCGTCAGAGTCTTTTGTCGATAATGTCTACATTTCTCAGCTGGACGATGGTGAGGAAGCCGTGACAACCAAGTTTGATGGGAGTTAATATGCTCAACAGCGGAGGAAGAGATGAGGAGTCTTGCCGAGACTGATGCTGAGAGTTTATTGAGCTCATTAGTTGAATCTAGTGTTGGCGATGATGAAAACAACGAAACACCAGATACCCCTACAATCGGCCCAAGCTCTCCCCAAACAATCAATATCAATATCAGCGGTGATTTCTACAGTAATTCCATAGTGACAACCAACTCCAACGCCACTGGATTGACAGTTAACCATGGCTCGGGGAACACGGGAGGCTAGTAACGTTCTTCGCCAAATTATTCACGACATTGACACCTCCACAGCATCGGTTTCTCAATAGCTCGTGCCATAATGCTACCGTATCTTTCCATTATTCTTTGTATCACACAATATTTGTAGCCATAGTCACTGCGTGATTTTTGGATTCGCATTTCAATATACATGTTCCCTACCTCGTTGAACCGAGACGTAATCAAACCATCCGTAGAGATCTGAACCTGGCCAGGTTAGTTAGTCAAATCCACATGACCTAAATTCGTGCGCTGCAATCAATGACAGATCGTTCCAGAAGACCACTCAGGCTCTCATTCATGATAAACATATGATCAGAAGTTGGTCTCCAGCGAGCAAACGTTCATCGAAGCCCCGAGAAGCAGTAAGGTATGCAAAATCGGCTTTTGGAAAGTGTCCTCGATTAGAATAATTGCGATAACATTTTGTTTCACATCACTCCCGGAGGAATCAACAGTTGTCCCCCAGCTAGATGGTACCTCCTGAAGTAGGGAAGCATCCAGCTTGATATCGCCTACCACTGTTCCGGTCAATACTGAGGCGTAAAACGAGGCGGACGAAAATCAGGGACTTGCAAGGAACAGCCCCAGTTCGTTCAAAGCCCGGTCTTCATGTTCGCCTAGACATCATCGACCCGGGGTGTTCGTGAGAGTGACGTCGAAGAGTGCCTCGAGTCTAAATACCGAGTCAATTGGCAATAGGAAAGTTGGAACCTATCCTTGGGAATCGATCCATCGTCGAGAACTTGACCTGCCTTATACTTGACATCTGTCGCGTTCGTTAAATTACACCGCGGTACCCTGGTAGCGACCTAGAGAACGATCGGGGTAAGCAAGTCGTCGAATAGGGCAAAGTCTTGTAGACCATCCAGTCCGAGGAGCGGGTTGATTTACTTCATCTTCGGTCCTAACGACAGCCACCGACATTGCGCCCAGCCTGAAAACTCGAAAACTCGATGAAAAACATCACACCATGCAGCTCCAAGGAGGTTTCGGACGATAACTTCATATAAGCAAGCACAAGTAAAAAGTCAGAAGGTAGGAAAGCGTGGAAGAATTGGGACGTATAAACTCTTCATGACACCGTGACTGAGACGGTCTTTAGTAGTCATCCGGCCGCTATTTTACCTGTGGTCGTCAAAGATACGTACCTAGTAGTGAGGCCTATAGATCCGAGTCCGATCCGCCGGGGGGCGTCGATCGGCGGCGAAATTTTGAAATCGATCTACAAGCCAAGTTCATGTTTTTTTGCCATTCTGTCAAAGCAACTTGGCAAGCTGCTGTCGAGTCCTCAGAGTCCTTGATAAGGATAACTTGCCATGGTCAACTTCAAGTCTGGATCCTCGGTTGCGGTGACTATACGTAAAGGACCTGACTGCATTTCAGACAAAATGTGTTTTTGCGTCGGTCCGCGACTTCTGTTACATTGAATTCCCTTTTTTAGACCCGATTATTGCAGGGCTCTCGTCGGCTGCAAAGCATACGGGTGGGTCATGCCAGCAGGCCAAAAAAACCCTTATTGCTTGAGGTAAGCTCTCCGGTATAAAAGTCAGGCAGGTCCTTCCTTATTTTTCAGCCAACCTACCTCCTCTCCTTCAATCTAGTCACCCATCTTCCACTCATCTTTTGACATGTTCGCCAAGCTCAGGTGATTCTGCATTCCTTTCGTCCATCGTCGTCATATTGACCGGTGTGCCTACCCAGTGCACTCGCTCTCTGTGTTTCCTTTGTCTCCGCCCTGAGTATCTCAGTGGACGCCGACGTCAAAGTTGGTGCTCAGGTTGCGGTTGATGTCGCTGTCGCTACAGGCGACCCCGTCCAAGTCGGCCTACAACTGGTTCGCCCCAACGTCGACGTCAATGTCGACCTCTTGGCCGCTGTCGACGTCGCTGCGACCATTGATGTCACTATTCCTGCCGACATTGCTGCAGTGTAAGTTTCATTTCGACCATCCCGGGCGAGTCCGCTGATGAACCTCTCTTACCAGTGACGGTTGCGTGATCGTTGCCATTGAGGTTGGGTAAGACCTGTGTTTATCTCGTTCACGAACGATCGCTGACACTAGTTCTTGCAGCAACCCTACGATTGTCTACGCACAGACCGACCTATTCAACATTGAGGCTTCGACCTGAGTGTCGATGGAATTTGTCGGGGATGATGCGAGATGGGTCTAGTGTTCGTACATGTGATAGGCCATCCGCCTTTTTGTATGGCGGTTCGTGAATCATACGCATTTGAATTATCGTGGTGCATTCGTCTCGGCAAGCACGTAACGGCTTGGTCATTGAAAGTTGGACATTCGCCGTCAGCTGTGTAGTCTGTTCGTCGTGCCGCATCCCAACCAATTTGAGAGGCCGACTGTCGGGCAGGGACGCTAAAGGTAGGGGGCAGTCTTGCCGTTCTCTAGTCCAAATGATGCACTGCTACAACCTTAAGAACAGGGGTCAACATGGATGTGATCCAGAACATGTGCTGTGAGACAGCCATACCACCTTGGACGACTACGTCGACGCAGTGGAAGGATCATCGTCCATCACAGATGGACGCACTGAGTCGAATGGGCAATCAAGGTGATCACATACCGAAGATGGTGCAGCGAAGTCCCGAGGCAGGATGGCTGCAGCAATCATATCTCGGTGCAAGTGATGTGACTGGGTGTCATAGCTACCAGACCGAATGCTAGACCAGAGGAAGCCTACTAAATGCACAAAAAAGTACGTATACAGAGCACTCGACTGGGATGTTACAGACAAGAAAGATGCAGTTGTTTAGCGGTGAACTCTTCTTCCCCCTTCTATGTGTGTGACTACTCGAGTCATTAGATCAAACCCACCACGCGCGCTTAATGCATCATCGCGCGCTCCCCATTCACGCCTCCCGCCGTCTCCTGCAAGAGTACGATACAGGCCGCGGTGATGAGGTAGACCACCACGCTTGCATATACCGGGAAGGAACGGTTGATGAACAAGAGCATTCCGCCCAAGAGGGGCGCAATCATTCCACCTCTGGCAGTGAGCGTTGAGCATACATATCATGTGACAGAAGAAACGGAAACGGGAAGAAGACGTACATGCGTGACAGCGCCGATGCGATTCCACACGCCGTTCCACGTACTTTGGTACCGAAAATCTCGGGCGTCCATCTAGCCCTCCGTTCAGTCACTGGAGCCTTGCACGCCATGAGGAAGAGACGCTTACCCATACAACACCGCATACATCGTCTACCCGCCCCGTGAATCGGTGAACCCTTCACAAAAGTGTTCACTCACCGTGGCGCTCAAACTGATCCCCACCGAACTGATGCGAATGAAAAGCGGACTTTGGACGATGACAAAAAGCATGCAGAATAATGCTGTAAAGAGGGTCATCACTGCCAACGAACGCCGTCGACCGAGTGCACTTTCGACCATGTACGCCCCGAGCTATGTCCGCACGTCAGGCTAAACATGCGATCGAGATGGAAAGGGGAGCGACGACGTACAAGCGCACCCGGACATCCACCCAACGTAAAAATGACCACATCCCATAGATTATCTTCGAGCGATTTTGGGATCGAATCCCCTCTGGACCCCGTCTCCAGTAGTTTTGGATAGTACACGTTGAACATCGTGTAGGCTGATGTGATCGTTCGATAATGCGGACAAATCCTTTGTTGGGTGTGACGTACCGAGTGACATAAATAGCCATATGGCCCACACCAACAACGTTGTCCGACACCACTCGGGACTCAATACCATTCCTACGCGATCGAGCCATGCAACCAAGGGTCGTTTAATCCACCTGGGAAGCATACTCCCGAACCGCCTCTCGAGCTCGACTGAAGCGACCGAGGAGGCTCGGGATCCACGCGGTCGTGGAGAATGATAACGTGCGTGCGGTAACCTCGAGTGACGCTTCGTCTCGTCATGGAGCGCATCTGGACGGGAAGAAGACGGCATGTCTCTGGTGCTAACAACACTTAGCCTCCGTGGGGGGTATTCATCGACGGGCGTCACAAACGAATGGGAATCGAGTGAATTGGGAGAGTCGTCGGTCGATTGATAATCTTTCACGCCTTCGTCCCTTGTTGGCGTGTCAGCGGATGCACCGTTGCTCGTCGCATTCCCGTCGGTTTCGGTAGGACGTGTTTCTTGTGTAGAAGGGAGGAAAGGTTCGCGCTCGTCAGACCCACTTGATGGAGGACGAGGTTCAGCTGGTCGTCGGTCATCTACATCTTCGAGGTCTATGGTAAGGTCGGAACCATTGAAACGAGAAATGAGCTGTAGGGACTGTAGCGCTTCTTGATGTCGACCGGCATGGACGAGATAGCGCGGGGATTCGTGTAGGCGGAAGAATACAATGCGAGCAAGGAACATTGACAGAGTCTGTACATGTGAATGGATATGAATGTTCAGCGCGACGGAGGGTACTTACGATGAGGCCAAGACAGACGAGCACATACTGCCAGCCATTATTTTCAGTGGAGGGACTGCAAGGTTGGATTTGTGAACAGGAACGTCCGGGAAGAATAAAAAGGGCAACGAGTGCTGAGAGGACGGATCCGAAAGAGAAGAATACAGAGAGTGCAGTAACCAAGTATTGTTTTCCCTTTGGCATGTGCTCGAGAAGGAGTGTGCCATCTGTAGGCATGGAACCCTGGACAAGCCGATTAGGAAGTGTAGGCCATGACACGAGGGGAGACCTACACCGACTGCACTGCCGAGAAAAAAGAGGAGTACACAGAGGCTCCAAAATGAATTAGCAAGTGAGGCGAGAATGCCAAATAAGGCAGTGAAAAAGAGGGTCGCGTTAAACGCGGCACTTCGACCCACAAGGTCGGAACAGGTTCCCCAGCCAACAGCACCGACCATCATGCCCGCAAACATGGATGATGACAGTACCCCGATGTAATTGTCGGGAACTGCAAGTGTTAGTCGGGAATGAGTTAGCTATGCTGAGGGGACGGTGTACCTGAGTAGTGTTGCTGTACGCGAGGCAGGATTATGGCGACAGCTTGAATCCACATCTGAGCGACAAGTCAAGGAGGCCGATAGGTTTGTTGTGGTAAACTTACATTGTCTGCCATCCAACCTAGAGAGAAAGTGCCGAGATAGATCCGCAGTTATCAGAACGATATGGGATCGGAGACGGCCGAACAGATACTCACCGAAACCACATAGAGAGAGTAGTGTCCATTGGTAGCTCCCTGTGGCGGCGGACAAGCGGTGAGGGTGAGAGAGAAGCCGAACCGAAGATGCGCACCCATTCCAATGCGATCTATGACTTTGTCTAGCGGTGTTCTGTCATCATACTCCAAGTCGTCCACGAATTCATCGTCTGCGACCTCGATGTCGTCTGTGTCGTGCATGGTGGAGTAAGTGGACTTGTTGGATGACAGGGATGTCCAGAAAGCAAAAGTGCGGTGTGAGACCGAAGGCATGGAACCGGAGAATAAGTCAGCGCGGCTGTGACAGAAATTGCGAGGATTACGCGAAAGACGTGAGACAAGTCGCCGGAGAAGACAATGTGGACTGCCAAATAAGGTCGACTTCCACCACCCTCTACCAGCGTCAAGAACGTCGTCCTCGTCGTCGAGAATCAAGACTCAGTCCGTGACAGTCCGTTTAAAGCTGCCTCGAGATTGCATTTCAGACCGCTCAAAACATCCGCGTTCATGTGATCTACGAGATTAAGTACGCGACCAGCCATGTTTAGGGTGACAGATCCTCTAGAAAACGCCGCGGGGTACTCAGTTTCCCAACACGGCCCCCCACCACTCGTTCTCCCTGTCCCAGCATATACTCATCATCGAGATACAGCCCTCTGAATACAAATGGCACGAGGCGTTCATTAAATGTGAAAAGCGGGCGAACAAACTCGTAGCCGCATCCGATGGTACTTCCTGCAGCCGGAGATCGACCATTCAAATTGTCGCATGTCATCCAGATGCAGTGCAGCACGCCACCCTGGAAGTCTAAAGTGTGGGTAAGGCAGACGCATTCCTGCCGCTGAGTCGTGCCCAGCTCCAGAGACACAGATAAAGGGCAGATTGCTGGTCAAGCAGCAGTCCCTGCATTCCTTGGCCGTGGTGACAATGCCCGCTGCGTAAAGGATGGATCCGTGAGGTGGAACCCTAGTCCCCATGCATGACAGTGGTGTCCCGTCGTCGTCTTCCGAGTATGATTCACGTGATTTACACACTTCCTCTTTGTCTTCTATCCACCATGTCCATCACCTTCGGATATGCCTCCCCGTCGCTCTCCAAAGCACCACCCAAACCAAAGCCCGTCAACGTCTTCTCCAACGATGGCTCCTTTCTCGAACGCTTTCAGCGCCTCAAACAGGTAAGCAACGCACGCCCACCTCCCAAACAAACTGGGAAGCCTTTCACTCTTTTCTTCGTGCCCGTACAGGAGGAAGAAGATGGCCGGAAAGCCGAAGAAGCGCTCGTAAAGTCGGTCCCAATCCACATGCCCTTGTTTTTCTGATCGTCCCACCACCTAGAAAGAAGCAATTCGCAGACAGATTTGTGCGTCTCTTTCTCGCATACACTCACCTGCTCGCTTGCTCGCACTCACCCCCACACCGTAGAAAAATCGGGGCAAGCGTCCACTACCTGATTCCTCCTCCCCACAAGTGACAAGCACAGATCTCGATTCCAACCTTGCCAAGAAACCCAAATTGTCGATGCGCCACAAGGTCCGTCCTTGTTTCCCCATTCGTCTTGTCATCCCAAATCTCAAGACTTTGGATACCACAAAGAAGTAGGTCGCATTCCCAAAGATACCAGTACAGGCCGCAAGTAAATTATATCCCCTTGCGCGCTAAAACGCCACAAGTTTGTCACAGTAAGCAGCTTCCTTGCTTTCATCTCGTGTATGCGCAAGTACGGGTGGCTGATGGCTTGGCGAATGAAACTAAATAGGTACAGCATAATTCCCCCCTTCATACAGTACCCGCACCTGTTCTTGCGCATACTTCCATGTATACCTAATCCAATTTGTCTTGATACATAAAAAAACAGCAAGGTCTCGCACGACGGCCCGGTTTCCCGGATCACGACATTCATACACATTTCGGGTAGCTAGGTCCTAGGATTTACAAAGACCATCCCCCGGTCACCACTTTGGCCGAAACGTTGATCTACCTCGAGAAATTGCTGCAGCGTCGTGCCTCAGGATCTCCAGCGTCTGTGATCGCTTCGACCTGCTCTATACAGCGTTCGAGTCGGTAAGTCCCAGTCCATCTGCCTGATGGACGATGATCCCGTCACGTTGATCCAGTAGATCTGGCTGGTTGTCTAGGATGTGGATGACTCAGCCATCTCATGGCACATGTTCTACATGCTATCCATGTTGACTCCTTATTGAATACCACTTGGACTAGACAACGGCAAGTTAGAGTTGGATTTCGTGCGATAGTCCGACGGTCGGAGTGAAGTAGACTGAACACAGAGAACGGCACGCAGCGGACAGAATAATGCGCTTCAAGACAATAGCGCGGCAACTGCGAAATACGTAATGGCTGGTGCATGCATCTGCAAGCTGAAAAATAACGTACTCACTTGACAACATTTTGCAAGTCTCTGATTGGCCAAAACACCCGTAAGCGGCATCTACGCGAGCTCCTTCCTAATCCAGAAGGAAATTTCGCCGTTTTCTGACATTCGGGTTGTCTGATGCTCACACTCGGTAACATTCTTGGTACGAAACAAGTCCGAATTTTAATACAGCCACCCAATTCATGCCGAATCACGCATCAACAACGAAATTTAACCAAATGTTGCACCATGACGAGTCAAACAAGTACGATTAACGAACTGCCACAAAAAAAGGCGGAGGGTCCATCACACTAAACCCATCTAGCAATTATCCCCGACATATTCCCCAATCAGCACTCAGGTCGAGGCCTCAATGTTGAATAGGTCGGTCTGTGCGTAGACAATCGTAGGGTCGCTGCAAGAACTAGTGTCAGCGATCGTTCATTAACGAGATAAACACAGGTCTTACCCAACTTCGATGGCAACGATCACGCAACCGTCACTGGTAATGAAGGTCCGATCATCAGCAGACTCGCTCGGCATGTTCGAAATGAAACTTACACTGCAGCAATGTCGGCAGGAATAGTGACATCAATGGTCGCAGCGACGTCGACATCGACCAAGAGGTCGAGATTAACATCGACGTTGGGGCGAACCAGTTGTAGGCCAACCCGGGCGGGATCGCCTGTAGCGACAGCGACGTCAACCGCGACTTGAGCACCAAGTTTAACATCGGCGTCCACTGAAAGACTCAGGGCGGAGACAAAGGAAACACAGAGAGCGAGAGCACTGGGTAGGCACACACCGGTCAGCGTGACGACAAAGAACAAAACGAAGAAACTACCTGAGCTTGGCAAACATGTCGAAGAATAACGCGAGATAGGTGATTAGACTGAAGGAGAGGATGTAGGATTGCTGAAAAACAACCAAAGGACCTGCCTGACTTTTATATCGGAGAGCTTGCCTCAAGTAATAAGGGTTTTTTGGCCTGCTGGCGTGGCCCACCCGATACTATGCTTCAAGTTTGCAGCCGACGAAAGCCCTGCAAGCCGGACCTTGAACAGGCGGCCCCCGTCAGACAACCCGAATGTCAGAAAACGGCGAAATTTCCTTCTGGATTAGGAAGGAGCTCGCGTAGATGCCGCTTGCGAGTGTTTTGGCCAATCAGAGACTTGCAAAATGTTGTCAAGTGAGTACGTTATTTTTCAGCTTTGCAGATGTCAGGGAATACATGGTCAAATTCTCACCGATGAGCGGCATTTTGGTCAGTTTTACACAAGTATCGGCATAGGTGGCTGTCAAAGGTACGTAGCGTGGTGAAACCTAATACCTATTGATCCGATCCGCCGCGGCGAGTTTTGAAATCGATTTGCAAGCCAAATTCATTTTTTGTCGCCCTTCAAGCTGTTGTTCAGTACTCAATCAATCCTCCGTGAAAAGGATAAGTTGCCATGCTAGTGGACTTTACTCGCTGAGCGCTGGATCATCGGTTGTGGTGAGTGTACGTAAAGGACCGCCCATTACGCTGACTGCATCTTGGACTCCACAATGTGTTTTGCGTCGGTCCGCGACTCATGTTATTTTGTATTTTGTATTCCCTTTTTTAGACCCGGTTATTGCAGGGCTCTCGTCGGCTGTGAAGCATACGGGTGGGTCATGCCAGCAGGCCCCAAAAACCTTTATTATTTGAGGTAAGCCCTCCGGTATAAAAGCCAGGCAGGCCCTCTCATTGTTTCTCAACAAACCTACCTCCTCTTTTTCTCTCTAGTCACCCATCTCCCACTCATCCCTCAACATGTTCGCCAAGCTTGGGTAGATTTTCAAACTTCTTGCTCTTTGTCGTCGCGTTGACCGCTGTGTTTTCGCAGTGCTCTCGCTCTCTGCGCTTCCCTCGTCTCCGCGCTCACTATCACAGTGGACGCCGACGTCAAAATTGGTGCCGATGTCGCAGTTACCCTCGACGCTGCCGTAGGTGATGTCACCCTCGTTGACGTCTACCTCCGTGGCCCCGCCGGCATCGACATCGAGCTCTTGGCCGATGTCCAGCTTGATGTCGATGTCGACGTCAAAGTTGATCTCTTTATCCCTGACATCGTCGTCGTAGCGTGAGTATTTTATTTTCAACATATCGAATGGGTCACCTCATGATTCTTGGCAGTGATGCTTATGTCTTCGTTGCCGTTGACGCCGCGTAAGTCTTGTTGCCTTACTTCCCTCATTGGTTGATTGCTGATGGTTTTTCCAGCAACCCTGGACATGTCTGTGGACAGAGTGCCCCATTCTCCATTGGGCTCTAGATCTGAGCGGCCATTGGCGGGATTCATCGAGGGTTATGCTGGATGGCTCTGTTTCCATATCCGATATACATTTGCTTTCTCTGGCTGTTTTGAATCATACCTGTTTGACTCATCATGGTGCAGTTTGGTGGTCTTGGCAGCAACCTTCGTAATGATGGCTTGCGCAAAGTCGGTTGTCGACGTGTGAATTGAGGATTATGGTGGTGGTGTAATGAGCGTTGACAATGTGGACCACCCTTTGGGGATGTCGAAGCTAGCTGGTTGGCTGGCAGTTTTGTGTGTTGTTGATCTTTCTTGTCCAACGCACCCGTCCACCAATCAAGAACTTCCAAATCCCGTTTGAAAGCTACTATAGCCGCTGGCCCATATCTGTTACATCCACTTACTGTTATATACGTGCCACTGTTTCATTTCAGCTGTTTTCTCTATACTTGAATGGTGTTGGAATCCTTGCTACTTGTTTATCAATTGTTCTTTCCTGATCCAGTCTTATGTGAGCATGATGGTGTCCGTATCAACGCAGCTGATTTCTGTGGGCATCGATATGGACGTCGATATCACCATCCCTGACAATGTTCCCACAGTGTGAGTATTTTATTTCGAAAATGTTGGATGAGTCTGTTGATGGACATCCATTACCAGTACCAGTTACGTGCTCGCCGCCGTGGACCCCAGGTAGGACTTGTTCGATTAGTCCAGTTAACCAACGATTGCTGACACCCTTCTTCCAGCAATCATGATGATATCTTGGTAACGACCGCTCCATTCGACATTGAGGCTTAGCCCTCTGTCGATGGGGGAATTTGTCGAGGATAAATGCTAGATGGGTCTGGTGTTCGTATATGTGATAGTCCTTCCGCCTTTTCCTGGCGGTTCGTTAATCATACCCGTTTGACTCCATATGGTGCATTATCCAATTAATTTGGTGGTCTCAGCAGCCATCTGATGGTTTGGTCAGATTTGTTCGTCGTCAACGCGTGAGTCGGGGATGATATTTTGTTGCCTGCTTTACAGTGACACGGGCACTAAGTAGTAAGCGGGTGGTAGTGTTGGCCTATGTATTGAAGTGAAAACCTCTAACCTTGTTAGCTGACTTGTACAGTTTTCTCGTCCAATGTGCCAGAGCTAGGGAGTAAGCCCGGGCTCGGTGAG
This sequence comes from Boletus bicoloroides, assembly GCA_038090895.1. Classification (NCBI taxonomy): domain Eukaryota; kingdom Fungi; phylum Basidiomycota; class Agaricomycetes; order Boletales; family Boletaceae; genus Boletus; species Boletus bicoloroides. Next base: position 13,740 of record JBBPNM010000139.1, read on the forward strand.
GTGGCCGTTACTGTAAAGGTGTATGCATCGTTATTCGAGGACAAGGTGCCCGTAAAAGGAATATCCTCTGTCAGCGCCGATCACTGAAAGTGACGTCATGATCCATCTGGGCAAAGTCAGTGGTTACCGGTTTACCTTTGCCGCATGATTCAGATCAATAAAACTGGTACATATCAGCCGTGACATGGTCATGTACATGACCAAGGGTCTTACCATGTACCGAGCGTGCACCATCGACACCGACCTACATGTTTCGCGGTCGTCGCTCTGTCGTCGACTCGTTTTCAAACGTAACATCCGTCAGCTGCGCGTTCTCCGTGTTCAATGTGCTTCATTATGAACACCTTTAGAGGTCGACGGACGGAGGTGGTGAAGTTAGCTAGCAGCTTTGTCCCCAGCACATGTTCCGTTCATGTATGCCGAGGAACACCGTTTTCCGACACGGATGAAGGAATGTCTCCCCTGCAACTTCGTGCTGTTCTGTACAATGATGTTCAATCGGACTGATAAATCTGTTAGAGCAGGGGTCAACATTAACAGCATCTAGCCAAAGTAGAATAACAGAATAGTGGGAGGATTCGTCAAAAACCTCCAAAGTAGAATAGATACAACACCCTTCCCGCCCTTATCACTCCTACCTCCTACCTAACCCACTCAGCTCCCATGCCATTTTCCTCTGCACAAACGGGATATTCCCGAGCACCCACAATGCCCAAGCCCGGACCGTCGCAGAGTCGATAGGGCACCACCAAGACAGCCGCTCTCGATACTTCATCCCCGTGACCGATAGAATG
>JBBPNM010000140.1:0-14496 GCA_038090895.1 Boletus bicoloroides
TCTTGCCACCGTCACTACCAAATGGGTTCGACGTTCTGGAGGGTGTTCTTCCGTCACCATTCACATACGGGTTTGGTGTACGACCACCTCCCCATCCTGGTGTGCGGCCACCGGTCGCTTGTGCATAAGGATTGGGTGTTCGTGCTGGCGCTCCTGGAGTCTTGAAACCACCTTGTCCAGGACCCGGGTTATAAGGCTTGTTAAGTGGGAGGAGTGTTCCATCGGGTCTAAGACGGGGGTGTTGAGAACTACAGGGTCAAGTTCATACACACGACTTACAGCTTGCGATGGAGCTTTTGCTTGTCGATGGTAATGACCTTGTTCCCAGTGTGTAATTCTACACGGGCAAGATTTCCGTTGGTATCTTTGATGATCCCAATGTAACCTTTCTGCGGACCCTTAACGACAGCGACAAGGGCACCAATGTCCCGATCTCGAGGACCGCGGCCCATGGCAGAGCCAACCATGCCTCCTGTGGTTGCACCACCAGCTACATGTGGGTTCATCTTACCGAGGTCTGTACCCGGTTTGACAAGATTGCCCTTTGGCGCTAATGAAGCCAGTGACCGGGCACGAGTGACAAATACACCACCGTTCTCAGGAACATCACGGTTGTGTAAGAAGGCAAAAAATGATTGGTGAATGTGAAGCACTCTGCCTTTACGACTCTGCGGAACATTTGAGAACAGGTCAGCGGATATATAATGTGAACGCACCTCTCCATCGACCTCTCGGACATTGTCATTGACCCGAAGTTCGTGACCTTCAGAGTCGGTCGCGATTGCACGATTGGAATCCCTACGCATAGATATCTGATGAGGTTGGACAAGGCGTACTTGACCGTTCTGGTCAAGCACTCGGAAGGAGTCACGCTCAGTCTTGAAGATGACTCCTACAGTTTGTAGACTAAAAACACTATTAGCACCAGAAGTCGTCAAGTAAAGTGCGCACTTACTCGAGTTGAACCAAATCATGCAACTCATAGTTGCCCACAATATTGGTGCCGGAACCTACCTCAGCAGCCTCTCGGAGATCCTTCGAGAACACAGAAACCTGAACGGAAACATCGGAAAAAATTGTGAGCATATAATGACATCATTAACAAAGGGACTACCTCCTGCATGGACATGTCGGACAGGAACGTGACTACGTTGTCGGAAACAGACACGACAAGACCAGTTTCGTCTGCGTTCTGACCGGCCATCACTTTAACATGGTCACCCGGTTTGAATCGCTTGCGGACGCTGCGAGCTGGAACGTCGATCTTCTGGCCATCAATATCCACGCCGACTGCAGTGATGGTGACGACATCCTGGTTGATCGAATCTACGACACCATGTACACCAGCCTGTTCTCCCTCAAAAACCTCGACGTGGTCTCCAGGCTGGAGAACGGAGATTGCTGCCTTCCTTGATGCTTCAGCTATAATAGAGAGGTCCACTGGGTTCTCGTTCTCTGCACCGTCTTGCCCTCGGGTAAAGCGGGTGATTTCATCCAAAGTGGGGTTAACGTCATCCAGCTGTAGCGCAGAAAGTTTGAAGTCCTTTTCGATAAAACCGTCCTTGTACGTGTCATTTTGGAAGACATAAACTTGATTCCGTTTGGAAACTTGTTTACGACCATACACCTTGACTACTTCCTCGTAATTGAAGAACCGTTGGGGAGGCCGCATCGTAGAAACACCAGCAATAGCTTTCTTCCGTTTGCGTCCATCCACGCTCGCGTCGTCCCTCGGGTTAAGATCGATACGAGGAATGAACTTAAGGCCAACATCCTCGCCATTCTCAGTTATATCCATGACCTGTGCGAGGTCACCCTGGTACTTTCCGCGTTTGATACGAACCCATGTTCCGGGAGTGACCGTCAAGTCCTGCTTCTTGATTTGCAGAAGGCTGGCCATTTCCTCGATGGGTACCAATGTAATACCACGGCTAGGGTAGACACCGACGAGACCTTTGCATGCCTGGTTGACCTGTTGGGCACTACGGGCTTCTACGTATATCATGCCCGGCAAAGAGTCTCGTTCGAAGGCTGATAAGATCGAAAGCGGTTGAGCCGTATACTCGAGATCGATCGCCTTACGCATGAGACTGAACACGATATCACGTTCCCGTCCAGGCTGAAAAGTGGTGTCAATAAGGTTCCCAGAGCGTAATTGTACTGGTGCACTACCTTAACTCTAACTTGCCACAAGCTCGCATCATGCACTGAAGGCATGAGCAAGCGTTGTGGAACCTCGTTCATGTCTCCCGTGTAGCGTACGGCAGCACGTCCATAACGCTCGCGTAGATTTTGGGCAATTTTGGCCAGGTCTTGATCATTAAGTTCTCTCTCTCGGCGATCAAGTCGAGCGTTGACAGCGGCTCTTCGATTAACGTCTTCGTCGTCCCCCTCAAGGCCGGCGTCCGCAATGAACTCGTCTAGTACAGATAGTCAGGGTTAGTGCAGAGTAATGTGACGTCGAGACAAACCACCGCCAGCTTCTTCTTCCTCTTCTTCCTCCTCTTCTTCTGTATCGACCTCGGCTTCTACATCGAGGAAGCGGTTGACTGTGTTGCGTTTGTGACGGTGCTACAGGAATGTTGTCTGAATGAGCTCGAAGACCATGTCGCAGAGAATCCCCACCTTCGCGCGTTTCCTCCCGCGATGATCCTCCTCTTCTTCGTCTTCATCCTCGTCCTCTTCATCGTCATCCAGTGTATCGTAAATAGACCCTCGAGACTTTCCGGTTCTGCGCTCTGGTTGAGTCTGTTCTACCTCTTCCTCCTCCTCCTCCTCGTTCTCGGGTTGCACAGGATCAGATTCCTGGTCCTGCATTGCGTAGTCGTCGTCCATGTCCATAATTTCGAGATGGTGGTGGTAGGAAGAAAGGTGAGTAGAGTTGGCGTTTCTGATTAGTCAGCTTTCTACTTTGGTCCGTCTGTAAGATCGGTAAATGTCCCTGCGACTCGGACTCGTCGTATTAATGGCCCATTTCCTCGACCTTCCACCCGAGCTGCTCCCAATAATTCTTGGCTTTGTTCTCAACCCTCAGCACATATTCACGCTATGTCTAATCAATAAATCATTCAACTTATTTGCGACCCCCTTGTTGTATCGTCGCGTATTCATCTTTGCTTGGTATAAAGACGCAAAGACCAAGGTCGGTCACTGAGTTTTCTTTGTGCAAGTCATTCGATAGCTCTCTCCACACAGGTCATCGTGCTCTTCCAGACCTTATCTAGATGTCCTCATCTCGCCCGTTATGTAGAGAAATTAGGCGAGTCGCTGTCGATCTGTCTCATTGACACGACTCCAATCCCTCACGGCGCCTTGGTAGAGATCAAAGACTTTCCGAAGGCTCTATCCCTCGATAAACACTCTGAATTACTACAGATCTGCGTTCAAGGGGTCAGAAATTGCGTTAACCTTAGGTCTTGTACCTGGACCAGAGACGGATCCCTCCATTCTGCCGTGCTCGAGTCTCTCGGTGGCTGTCCACAGCTGCATGAGCTGGAAATAAATGGGAACGACAGTCAATATAATCCAATCTTACTCACTCAATTATCTCGTTTGAGCAAGATCTCGTTGATTATGCCCAACGCTCACGTTCTGGACGTTTTTCCCACCTGGATTTCGATCACAGGCGAAACGCTGCGCAGCCTCACGCTCCTATGTAGGGTAAGGTGACACATGCAAATGCGAATTAAATTGTGGATTATAGTCTGTCGGTAGGCATCAACCCTCGTGACGGATACATTTTTGTCACATCTTGCGTCGGACCTTCAAGGGTTGGAGTATCTGGGCATCATCGGATGTCCCAGAGTGACCCATCTGGGTATCGGGGCGATCGCGTCTGCAAACAAGAATGGGCTTATCGGGATAAGTGTCGAGGGCCTCTCGCAGGCATTCGTATGTGTTCCGCGCACGTCGTACTTGATCCGCTGCCCTTAGTCGTGCGTCCCGTAGGATATGTCTGCATTCAAAGCCACATGTCTCCGCACAAATGCATTCAGACGGTTAAGAGCGATCACTCTGACGATCCACATTCACATGCCTCTGGCCGAGTGGACCCGTGAAGTTGGGGAGCTCTTGTCTTCCGCGCCGCTAGAGGTTTTTATGATATATTCCACAAGCACGTCGACATGGGCCCCTATACCAGATGAATTCTGGAAAGGCATAGTGGTGAAACATGGTCAGCGACTCAGGAGGTTTGCTGTCCATCGCATGCAGATTAGTCTCGCCGCATTGGAAGTGGTTTGTTCGCAATGTCCACTGCTCGAGCAATTATTCGTCGTAGTGGAGCAACGGGATCTGGTAAGTCGCTAGCTGGTCGTGATCGCGTTCCCATTCGAGATGATTGTATTTTTAAAGGACGATGCGACCTGCCTATTTGCATTGGCAAAGAACCTCCGCACACTTCACATCAACTTTCCACTTGCAATGAGTGAATCCTTGGTGGTGTCTCCGCCCATGCTGATGCAGAGGGCGGCCTCGATCGTATCCGTTTGTTCCTCTACACTTTCTCACATTGGATGTAACACACGGGTATGGCAGGTGAGAGGACATGCGTTACTCGAGACTCACTGACAGCGACTCGCCAAGGTCAAGCGAGTTGTCTATTCGGATGAGAATGGTGAGAAGTACGTTATACCAAGACTAGCACAGCAGGAGAACCCAGACATTCCTGAACAATTTCTTGTTATTCGAGCGTGAACTTCAGATGTCCGCAGTCGTGGGGGTCGTGTTAGCCTGTGGGAGGTGTTTTCCTCGTTTTATTCACATTATGCCGTTATTTCTCCGTGGCGCAGTTGATCGATTCCATACAGCTGTTGTCACCATATGTTGATTGGGGCGTGGTGTGGTAATGGATACCTTGTTGAATGCTCAAGTTATGATGTGGTTGACACTTAGGAGAAATTTCATTAGTAGATAGGCCAAACACGTGTAGCTGGGCAAAGTGGCTACATTGGCGTTGGCTGGGACTATTCTTGCTCCTCTCTCTCGTCCTCGACCATGGAATCGACGAGCGCTGTATCAACAAGCACTTCTACGATACGAGGACTTCATCCGCGACTAGAACATCACCTTAGTTCTGTCAGTCCCACACCCAACGCCTCACAGCCATCATCACCTCGGTCGAGTGCACTTCCTTCACCTCCCAACAGTCCATCAGAGTCAATATCCTCGCTGCCGTCCGTCGGATCTTCTTTCTTTTACTCCTCCGCCGCCGCTAGCCCTCCACATTCACATCCTCAATCCGACCATGCCAGGGAGTACACACAGGGGCTCATCATCCCGTCTCTGACCCTCCCAGAGGCCCTCCCGCGACCGACACAGTACGGAAAGACCCTAGGAGACATTCGTTTACTCGTGATTGGGGATGCTGTTGAAGATCATACATTGGTGTCCAGCTTGTTGTTGGACGACAACGAGGACGTGGTGGACACTGGTGACTGGGAAACAACCAGTGACGGCTTTGTGCTACGTGCTTCGACAGACTGGATTGAACACAAGGACGCACATGGACTCGAGAAATTTGAACCATCGCGGAATGTCGAGCTGGTTGCCCGTCACAATGTATGTATCCCACATCTCATAACGAACTAATTCTGAATGAACGGATGGACCCTAGTCTTCGTCTATACTCCCAGCCATCCATTCACCATTCCATTCTCTACTGGAAATAATTGACCAGCGCTGCCAGCCGTCTGCTGCCCTGGCCAACCTGATCGCTTCACCTTGGTCCCCGTTATACACCGCCGTTATAATTTTGACAGATTCAGGTGAGAAATCCATCCATCTCCGCCTTCATATGCATCCGCAAAAGCTAACCTTGCTCTATTCACAGGACCTTCTAGCACCGAGAATGATCTTATTGATACGCTCGCGCCTCATATCCCCGTTATCGTGTTTCGCCATGGCTTCGATCAGACCAGATTCCCTTCGCGACCTCACATGTCTTCCTTCAGGCCTTTCTCGCCTTCGGCACTCCGTAATGGCTTGTTCCGATCACCAGAGACCCTCTCATCCTTGCGCTATGAGGCAGTCGAACGCTTCCTGCGCTGGCGAGAGGTCGAGCGCGCAGTAGAAAACATTGCTGCAACCCATCGCGAAACGGCATATTACATCGCCGCCGAGAAACCACAGGGTTGGGACAAGGCCAGGTGGGAGGCTGAGTGGGAGATACGACTGTCCCAGGACGTCGCTACTCGTGCCAGAGAGAACACTGTTACAACTCGGTCTGATGCAATCAGTCCGCCGGTCCCTTGTGTCGATCCCCTACATCTTTCCAGTATGCTATCGTTGTCCCTTTCTCTTCTTGAGCCGGTCAGAGGCCGTTTCCACAAGAGCATGACAAGGGCTTGGGCGAAGCTGTCTGACGGCGAGGTTCAATTTGCATTGCTAGGTAGCTTCTGCATTGGGATTGGGATTGGCCTCATGATTCGATAGTTTTGTTCTGTTGTCATCATCAGTGCTAATTTTTGACATCAAATCGTGTGCTGTATTGTATCACGATTTCTTCAGTTTGGACGATTTACGATATGCCAGTTAATTTGGGACGAGTTGTTAGTATGGCTCAATGGTCTAGTCGCATGATACGTGCTTCGGGTGGTTTCCCCGCCACAAGGTGGTGAAGATGTACGTGACCCGGGTTCAATTCCCGGTTGAGCCCATTTGGTTTTCTACCCAACATTGACGTTTATTCCATCATCTTCTACGGGTCTTTTTGATCTCCCTCGCCATACGCGGGGGCTAATGATTTTTACAAGCACATTTTCCAGCGTTACAGTAAAAATACACGGTACGTTGTTGACAGCTATTTACCAAGTCCTTCTGAAACTAACACGACCAAACAAGCACGATACTCATAGTACAAGTGGCTCCACCGCGACAGGACAGTTGCGTAGTCTTGGTCCTACGGCTCTGTTGCGAATGGTACAATTTCCGGAGGATATTCGAGGTTGGTCCCGTCTGAGGGCCTGTGAAGCCGTCCATCGCTCAATCGTAGCAAGGATATCCTGTGAGTCACAAAAATCAAATGACATGAAGCTTCAAGTTCTCACTAATCCGTCCCACTCACAGTTAAAATCATTTTTGAATGCGGGGTAGTAACCCAGAGGTACTCTCCAGATTTTCCATCTCTAGATGTGATGCCATGTCTGAATCGCATCAGCTCCGCGATGTTGCGATTCTTGCACAGCTTATCGTTGGCTTGGACCAGCAATGCATGCATTGCGCACAAGCGATCAAAGCGCTTCTCTCCTTCCAATAGAAGGGACAAGCAAAGATGAATATCCCTTGCGGTGAAGATCCTTGTATCGAACAAGCTACCGATGAAGCTGGCAATATTGATACCGTATGGGGTAAGTGACATGTCCATCCAGGTATCGTTCTGTATATTCCGCTTTGTTGGCCAAGTCCAAACGCTCGTAGTCTGTGACATTGACTTACCGACTCCCAGTACTTTTTGAACGATACCAGCGCCGCGAAGCGGACGGTATTCTCCAGGTTCTTCCCTTCCGTGTAAGATATCTTTGCCACCCTCCTAATGATAGCGCGCGCGATACGAGATGCGAGTGGTGCGGTCCCCAGAGACACTACTCCGAACGCGATCAATGACTCGATAAAGGGAGCCGTTCCTCGGGTGCGATAGTCCAGGAACCATTGGTCGACCATGTTGTAGAACCCAACTGGCGTCGACGAGGTTCGACTACCGGACGAAGAACTTTCCTGATCCGAGGAAGATGAAGGAGAGTTGCTGTCGGTGGATTGGAATGGATTCTCTTCTATGTTTTGTTTGTCCGAGTACGCGTCGGGATGGCTGCACCGTGACATCGAATCATCGCTCGCGATAGAGCCTCTAAGAGTCCAGGATGCCACCACGTCCGGCGTAGGCGTGTCGACAAATACCCAGCCGTTATCGTGACTGTCGTTGAAGGACGAATCGCTGGAAGTCGCGTCGTCCGTGTCAAACGCGAGTCCCGTTGGCGTTGGTGGAGGGGCTCGAAGGAATACGAGCCCGGTCTTCATGGATATGGGCAGGGCATCTATCATGTCGTTTGGCAAGTCGTTCCATGCAGCGATCACTTTGGCCGTTGGGCAGGGTAGGGTGTCCCTTGTGAAGCACTCCCTCATCTGTTGAATCTTGACCCTCAGTTCGTCTGCAAAGACATGTCGCCGATAGTTTCTCTGGAATTGGCGTTCGATACGTCGTGCAAGCAGCTGCATGGTGAGTAATGTGGGGGGACGGGTGGGCGAAGAGAAAGAAGATGTTATGGAACCTCTGGACGTCAACTCGGATTAATTTATAGGTCGTCTGGGTTGTGGACTTGTGGACAAATGTGGATGCGCTTTGGCAACACGAGGCATGCCAAAGCGTCCGCACTGGTGACAGGGAGTGGCGTCTACTGATGCTCCGAAAAATATACATACATGAGCATTCGTCCGCAGTACCAACGTTCAAAAACTATACATGAGGGTCTGCGGACCTGTTTTTTGAAGAAAGCCCGAGTGTGTATCATACGGTCGATGTCAGTGGCTTGTTGTCGAAGCCATGCCACATTCCTCAGATAGGTCGGGAGATGTTTTTTCGCGGATAAGGGTCTTGCCTTGATCAAGGGAGTCAGTACTCAACTTTAAGCGTGTTCAATTTCGGGAATATTATCTTACGGAGTGGCATGCGTAGTGCTTCACCACCGCACCGAACGTCACGAAAAATCAAAACAGACGTCCAATTGCACGCGCGGGCCCTACAAGACAAGAGAAAGACTGAAAATACCCGATCTGTTTGCCAAGTAAAACGCAGAGATCTGGGTTCGAGGGAGGGCGCTGACGTTTACAGCTTGGCCACCTTGGCCACAGTTTTCATTTCATGTCCTAGTACACCCAGAGGTCAGCAGACCGCGTGCGATAGAAGGGTACGGTACTAGAAGATCTTTACCAGTGCCACGTCATACCTTGCATGGCGGCGCGGGCAGTTTGGGAAGATCAATCTGGCACCTTGCATGCCGACGGGGCGAGACGAGCAACTTGGGACCTGGATAAAATATAATATACCACATAGGTCAGACCGTGCCGGGGGAGCCAATCACCCAGCGTTTACAAGGGCCGTTAGCTCCGGTAGCTTGGACGACAAAGATACTGTCACATCATGCTATAAGTTCGACCACCTGCTTGATGGTCTCAATGTTCTGCTCGCCGTGTGACCAAGGCTCCCTCGGACAGCTGTTGGTGAAAAGGCGATGCGACGTACCAGACGCGTGAACTGAACGATAATTTCATTAGGTTCCATTACACTTAGGAAGCGTCCAGCTGACCCATGCACAGGCATCTTTGTGGTGCGTTCAGATAGATAGTAACCAAGAATGTGCTCACACATGTAAGGAAAATACCCATACCCTCTGACAAGCTAGCCACCGGCGGGCCGCTGGGGTATCTCACGTGAAAGAAGGAAGACCTCGCAGATGTGCGGGGTGGAGATGTCCAAGAACAAGTTGGCCACGCGCAGTAAAATTGGGTTCAGCTGAAGCGAATTCAAAGCGAGAATTTACGAAAAAGTTGAATACATGTAGCGTCGGGGGATGGCTATCCTTGAAAAGCGACCCCTTTCTTTGTTGTCTCTGCAAGTCCACCTCCTGCGAACCCTGTACCTGAAGGAAGAACCAATTGTCAAGGCAAAGGAATGACGGAACACCTTAACTTTCGCAATAGAATTATAGACCATGCATACATACCTTCCCTTTTGAGTTCCACAATATCAAGGTCCGTCAATCTCTGATCGCAAACAATGCACTGGCTAGCGGGCCGCACAAGGGAGTCTGTGCAAACTTTGCATACGACGTGGGAACAGGGTCTCATTACTAGAAGATATATATGAACCACCATGCGTCGAGGCCGATAGGACGCACGTACAGAACAGGATTTTATTATTAGAAAGGTTGCTTTTGCAAGAAGGGCATATTGGATTCTTTGACTCTTCAACCTTTTTGACCTCGTTGGTCGCAGGAGTTGACTCTGCTGAATGTACACTCGAAGAGGGCGGGAGGGAAAATTGAACAGGAATAAACGACTTCAAGCTTCGAATACGAGATGAGAGAGGGCTCATAGATTCTCTGAATTGTCTGCAGTGAGGCGCACCTGATTGCATGAGGTGGATCTCCCCCTCGACACATTGTTTGAACCTTGACATCTTTCAGCGACGAAGGTGGGCCATTCGACGCATACGTAGGTGTCAGCGATGGTAACCAGAAATCAGGTAGTTTGTGCCGCAGCGCCTCTGCCTGTTCTCGTTCTATCAGTCGGAGTGCAGCTTCTTCAGCCTCTCGTGCAAGCATCTCAACGGTTGAACTGTCAAAATCAAGTTTCCGTTTGCCTGTGCGACCTGCGAAGAGCGCTTGCTGTAAGATCAAAAAGTTACTGACACCAGCCATAACGAACTTTCTTTACCGGACTCGACACCAGATGTCGAGGCAATGGCAGGTAAATTCGCGGATAAACCAAGTTGACCTTTTTCGAAATCTCGTAGAACGCGTTCCCGTGCGGCTTCCAACGCGCGTCGTTTTTCTTCTTCTGCCTCTCTCTTGAGCTGTTCCAGGCGCTCTTTCTGTCTCTTGATATCCTTCTTCTGGTTCACTGGGTGTGTGTTAGCCCAAGTCTCGCCGGTGGAATACGCGATAACATACGGAGATCAGCGTATGCACACTCTTTGCAGAACAAGTGACCATGATCGCAAGCAATTGGATCTCGGGCTCGTTGTAAGCAGAGAGCGCAGGCATCAAAGTTTCGCATGGATTCATTCCCTAAGCGTTGCTAGCACGTCTCGGTTCAGTAAATCTTTGTGTAGTACAAAAAAGACATACACGTTTCGTTCCATATTCTGTCTTCTGCTTTTCTGCATATGAGAAAACGGAAGAGGCCGTGTTGTTTTTGCTATGCTTCGTCATGTCCCTCGAACGTGGACGGCGGACTATTAGAGTTGTTTGCCTAATCAAGCTACTCATCCTCTGTCCTATCTACATCAAGCAATTTCTGTCAACATAAAATAGTCGATGCCCTCTGCCAATAAAGCACTCAGGAGAACACCATCTCCACAAACTCAATCGTATACTCGAATGACTCTGGCACGGAGTAGTGCAGGTTGACGATATGTCTCATTTGGTCACCCCTCCGTCGGTCCTCGGTGGTCACGAACACAGCGAGTCTTCCTTACCGTGTGTTTGGAGGAATATACGCCTCGAAGGTCTGTGCGGCCGGGTACAGCGCCGGCAGGGTTGTACCAAGACACACTGCACATCAATTTTCTGGCAAACACAAAGTCCTTGTCTCCAGTCACCTACGAAAGCACCCCTGGTCAATCTCTGTTGGGTCGCAAAGGTGCCACATACGACAAGCACGTGAATCGAGGTCCCGCCGTAACGGCGTTTGCAATAGTGAACAGAACACCTGCCTGGCTGCTCAGTCTCGCATAGTCGAGTTGGCTCACCTAAAGCTGGAAGACACTGTGTAAGCTAACATCGCCCTTCTCTAGAGGAATGCCGACCGAAAGTGTGATAAGGTAAGGGTTGGTCAGGTCGGCATTGGGGAAATGTATAGGGAACACTAGGGATGTAGTGGAGCGCACCTCGAGTCACCATGGATCAGTAGCTGGGTCCTTCCCGCCCTTGGCTGACGGAGTGTCTGATATACAGTACGTCTCTGATACATTTTGCATACCATACTCGTACTTATCTGTGAAGTTGGACTAGTACGGAAAAGCAAATCCTTTAAATTGCAAAAGGTTTGTGAGGTATGTCTAGAACACCCAGGGCAGACAAAATCCGATAATGAATTACAAGTTTCGGTGTACTAACGCACCACGGAAACAATACAGAATCCAGATGTCCCTTGGAATGGTCAATGTAATCTAGTTCGTGCATATCCCTTCGTCCCGCGACGCCTCGATTTTGTAGTCTCACTTACCTAGGCATGATTTCTAACTTGTAGTCCTGATAAAGGGACAATGGAAACATACATGGGTTGGTACAAATGGATTTAGATCTGTCACCAGCAAAATATTTCCTATGATCCACAATAACATGCATGTTCACTGAACACCAGAATGACAGCCATAATTTTGGAAGCAAGATCTAAACCACTTTGGATGTGTTAGAAGTGGTAAAGAGTGAATACACAGTAGTCACTTACATTTGTATTGCTGTAGCAGTCTGCTGCCATTTGCTTGACATCACTGATAACTGTCATGAACCTCTGATACCCCTCCTCTGTTGTAATATCTGTATCCCACCTCTCTGCTGGGACTGTATCTATCATCCCAGTGTCTCCATAGGATGGCTCAATGAAATCAGGGGTTACATGGCCCATGGCTTTGTCAAAGCAATAAAATGCAAGCTTTTGTCCCATGGCACTGATGCCATGAAGCATAGATGTTGGGGTGATGTTGTAAAGGCCACAAAATTTGGCCCTCATCTGCATGTCTACATGGACTCTGCTATAGGCAGTGTCAAGATGGCAAGGGTTTTTTATTTCAAGGAAGAAGATGGGCTGATTCTTCACTCTGACAACATAGGTAACAACTTGGAAGGGGCCGGTTTCAAGAGTACCATGGACAACCAGGGGAAGGAAATAAAACGGATGGGTGATAAAAGGACCTCCAGCGAAGCACACCCGACTGAGAATCTGGTTGAAGACCCCGAAGTAGTCATCTTCGAGGGTAGTGTCATGTGGGATGTGAGCAAATTCGTCAAGTACATGTTGAGGCAGCATGTTGGCTGCTGCGTTTAGTTGTTTCTGATACGGACAAAGATTACCTTGCTCCTTCGTGTGTCGGGTCCCGCCCCTGTCTTGTTTTTGCTACAAAGGTAAACAAAACGAAAAGGATGTGCATAAGAATGGTGCCACTCACGATCCATGGGTTTCTCGCCTGGACTATTGCACCAGATCCCGATAGAGACATTTCCAGCACACAGTGCTGCCACCATGTCTTTTACATCGTTGATAGTTTATGGCAGTTATCGACAATGCGAAACAAATGATAGCAGCACTACCTCAATAAATCTAGATGTTGAACCTTTGAAACAACGAATGATCATGCTAGTGGTATACCATCAAGATGATATGACGTCCTTGAGTTGTGTCTTTGGTATAGCCTCTGCAAATGCTCTCTTCCTCAATCGCACATGCGTCGCCTGCTCGAATGCATACGCAAACCCAATCAACTGATACTCGCTGTACGCTGTGCCCATGAAACACAGCCCGAACGGCATTCCAGGAGCTTTGTCATGCAATGGCGTCGGTGGGTTCGGTGTCGGTTCAGTGGCGTCGGAATGGAAACCGAGGGGAACTATGTCATGTTTTTTACAGAGTGAACTCACGAGCGCAAAATGACATGCGTACCTGATACAAGTGGATATCCTGCAATCGCCGCAGCTTTCGTTGCATAACCTGCATATCGAAATGGTCTCCGTGTTATCCTACTGGAGGAACATCTGACGTACTGTAGCTTGACGGTAATATGATCGCATCAAGCGCAAACTTCTTGAGAGTCGCATCGATCCCGTCTGTGCGGCCAAGCTGATAGTCTTTTTTGACGGCCTCGTAATACTGCTCGTCTTCTTTGCTTGCCTCAGATTTATAAAACCTGCCAAGGAATGGATGTCAGCAAAAAAATCGTATCCAACAGAAACTCACTGACTCACAGAGATTGGTCGGTGTGGTAAGGCTCCGGAAGCTCCTTGTCCTTGTTCTCATTGTTGAACCGGATGAGATCCGCAAGATTATTGATGTTTTCTGGACGCTTACGAAGCCCTTCGATGTATTTGTTGACCCCAACTTTGAATTCCACAGTGAGCACCAGGGATTCGTGGTCAGACGCCTTGAGCTCCTCGGCGTTAGGGAATTCAGCAGGATCCACGACATCCGCACCAAGGGAGCGGAAAACGTCGAGGGCTCTGTCAAACTCTTCCTTGCAGGGGCAGTCGTCTCGGATTAGTTTCCGTGGCACACCAAATCGTTTTCCCTTGAGAGCATTTTTATCCAATGCTTTCATATAATCTGGAATCTGAGGCTGATTCTTGGTTGCCTCGTCGTCAGCATCCTTCCCAGCAATCAAGGAGAGTAAGAGCGCAGCGTCCGCGATGGAACGGCACATCGGTCCGACTGTATCTTGAGTAGACGATATCGGGATGACTAAATGGACAGTCGTCAACGAGACCCTTGTCACGTCTTTGTTCGTATAGTTTACCTTTTGTACGAGAGACAAGCCCGATGGTAGGTTTGATCCCGACGATGTTACTATGGCTGCTCGGAGAGACGATCGAACCGTCCGTTTCCGAGCCAAGGGAAGCGGCAGCAAGGCCAACAGCCATCGCGACCCCACTGCCAGAGCTGGAGCCAGAGGCATCTCCGTTTGGGTAGTACGGAGACAAAGTCTGCCCACCTCGTCCAGAGAACCCATTGGGAACTTGTCCTCGATAGTTGGCCCATTCGGACATGTTGGCCTTGCCGAGGAATATGGCG
>JBBPNM010000141.1:0-14455 GCA_038090895.1 Boletus bicoloroides
ATGTCAATGGCTTTGATAAATAGAGTAGGGGGTAGCAAGATGACATCCTGGTTGTCATTGGAAGTATCTACCTCATCTTTGTGAGATAGGGTGTCAGCAGGTCCCATTTGTGATCCTGGTGTGGCCAGGAAGACAAGATCAAAGTACTATAGGAATAACATCCATTGGGCTTGCTGTCAGGACAGTTTGTGAGGCTGCTTAAAGTAGGACAGGTTTTTGTGGTCAGTGACCACAATTACAGGGTGGCCTGTCCCTTGGAGATAGTGTTTCCACTCAGTGAGAGCATGGATTACGGCAAGGAGCTTGTGGTCAAAAATGTCATAGTTGTGCTCTGCAGCAGAAAGAGTTTTGAAGAGGAAGGCACAAGGGTGCAAGTCTTCATTAAAGTCTATCTGCATGAGGACTGCCCCAATGGCTGTGAGGGAGGCATCAGTCATGACTGTGAAGGGTTTAGTGGTGTCTGGGAGGGTCAAGACAGGTCCTTGGGTGAAGGTCACTTTCAAAGTTTTAAATGTAGTGTTGCATTCTGTTGTCCAGTCCCATTTTGCTCCCTTTTTGGTTAGGTCATGGAAGGGTCAGGCAATTGTAGAGAAGTCAGGAATAAGCTTCCAATAGAAACTACAGAACCCAATGAATGATTGTACTCCTTTTACAGAACTGGGAGGCTTCCATTCCTGAATGGCAGTGAGTTTGACCAGGTCCATTCCAACATGCCCTTCCTTGACAATCATGCCTAAGTATTCTACTTTGGCTTTATTGAAGAAGAATTTTTCCAGTTTCAGGAACAGCTTGTGATTTTGTAGGTGTTCAGATTGGAGATGAGTGGCAGCAGATAGGCATTTTTAACAATATGGGAGTTCAGACACTGGTAGTCCTGACATGGCCTTACAGATCCATCCTTTTTTTGATACAAAGAAGAATGGCAATGCTTGTGGGGACTTGGATGGAATGATTTTCCTGGACTTGAGATGTTCATCAACAAACACTCTATAAGCTTGTTCCTTGGGGTTGAGTGGGTAGACTTTGGCCACTTTTGGAGAGAATCCTTTGTTGAGTTCAATGGCATGGTCAAAGGTTCTTGATGGGGGGGAGTTCATCGATGGTCTTCTTTTCAAAAGTGTCCTTAAAGTTGACATATAGTTGGGGTAGTTTGGCTTTAGGCTTCTTCATTTGTTGGGCTAGTTCTATTGCTAATGTGGTTTTCCTCATTGGATAGGCCTCCTCAGCATACCTATCCATTCTTTTTTTCCAGAGGTGGGCAATTTTGTGGTCAGGGTCCATTCCTAGGTAACAGATTAGGTATTGTTGGATGATGGCAGCTGGGGAATTGTGTTGAGGTATTCTAGGGATGGAAGAGATAGTTATTTCCCCTGTGGTCCAATTAATGAGGGGGTTGACTTCTTGAAGCTAGGGTAGCCCCAAGATTAGGTTTTCCTGACCACAGTTGACAACTAGAAACTCTCTTTCTTCCTCGGTTTTGGCAATTCAGAGGTGGAGGGTTACTTTATGGCAGATTATTCCTCCTTGATTAGTGCTTCCATCCACATTTTGTACTTTAAGTGGTTGGGAGAGTCTATAGTTGGTATCCTCTCTTCTTGGCTAAGTCTTGGTCAATGAAGTCACCAGTTGCCCTGCTATCAACTAGGGCGAAGGTATCAATGATTTGTGCTCCTTCATTCACAAAGATGGAGATAGGAATGCGAATAGATTTTTTATCTGGATCTGATACAAATATAGGAGCAATAGTTTCTGGAGGCAAAGATATTGATACTTTCCTCTGGTCTAAAAATCCTCAACTTCCTCAACCTTGGTGGTGGCTACCATTTCCACCTTTTCTTCATCTTCTTCAGCAAAGCAGGTAGTGAGTACCCATAAGATCTCTTCTTTGGTGGTTCCTTTCCTTTCAAGGGATCCTACAAACTGTGCTAACTCCAATTTGGGTTTTAGAGTTGGGGTTGTGGCTGGGGTAGTGGTGGTTGCCCTCATCCAGGCTGGGTTCCTGGGTGGGCATGGTGGTCCCTGATTATAAGGTCAGTCCCAAGGGTGATTCTTGGTGTGGCACCCAACCTTGTGACAGATGAAGCATTTATTGTGCTTTATATGTTCAGCTCTTTCTATAGGGGAGAGATGAATGGCATCAATGTCCATGGCATTAGGGTCTTGTGTTGTTCTGGGAAGGAAAAACCTAATGCTACCTCCTCCTCAGAGAGCAGTGATTCATTTCTGCTGAGCATGGAACTTGCTTGCCTGTCTAATTCACTCATTCAGCATGGTGGGGATGTTCTTGACTGATAGGACCATTTGTCCTAGGCTAGGGTCTGGCCTGGTGGTGAAGGCCTCAATGAGGGTTTCTTCATCCTTGATTCCTGTCTGTGCTGTGGCCAATTGAAAGTCCATGACATATTTCTGGAATCCTTTCTTGTGATCTCTTAGGTTTTGAACAAGGCGATTCATGGTTCTCCTTGCCTTGTTTTGGATGTCAAAGGGGTAAAAGGTCATCTTGAAACTGGCTACCATTTTGTCCCAGGTTTTCTCACTGTCTGGGATAGTGGCATCATTAAGTTTGTAGAATCATCCTTCCAAGAATGGCTTTCCCCTTCCCTTACTCATCTTGTTTAAGGCCATCAATAGTTTTGCCTTATTGTTGTAGACAGAGGAGTTCATTTTGAAGTAGGCCTGAAGGGACAACATCCACCTATTTGAGTCTTTGGAATTTCTGGAGAAGTCCTCTGGTAGTCCTGCCTTTAATTCTGAGGGTTGGGACATCATCTCTGTTGTGTTGATATTTAAAGTTTCCTCATTGGGTATTTCCACATCAGGATCTTCCTCTGCTTCTTCTGTGCCTTGTTCTTCCTTTGCTGCAGCTTCCTTAGTGTCAAGCTTGGCAGCATGTCTTTCTACTTCTTCTTGTGTGCATGGTTGTGCAGGGGAGAAGGTGGGTCATTGGATTGGACAGGAGTTGGTGTATCCACACTGTCAAAGAATCTGCTGGTAGCCCCTTTGTTGGTTTCATCTGGGGTAGAGTCAGATGGAGGGTGAAGGGTACAGCAGGGGGCAGAGATATGAAAGTGACTGGAGGACAATATGGTGGGCAATTCTCTTCTACTAGATAGCAGGAGATAAGTGATGAGCTAGTTCTTTTGTTATGCTTGTGGCATAAATCCTAGTCTCAAAGTGTACACTATGGAGTGGTAAAATGACTCTGAGAGATAGAGGCTAGTCTCACTTCCTAAGTTCACACTCAGGCAAGTGGATGGACTAGAAAATACACATGGGAGAAGGCCTTTATATACTGTAGAGATCTGTGTACAGACCATGCTGTGTGAGCAGTACTAAGGCTAAGACATCCATAAATGGGTGAGTGGGGACACAAGGCACAGCTCCAAGAGGGA
Organism: Boletus bicoloroides; assembly: GCA_038090895.1. NCBI lineage: Eukaryota > Fungi > Basidiomycota > Agaricomycetes > Boletales > Boletaceae > Boletus > Boletus bicoloroides. The sequence goes on from JBBPNM010000141.1 coordinate 3,393, forward strand.
GCTGCCTAGAAGTGGAATAGCGTCCAAGTCATAACAAGTCAAAGATAAGATGAGTCAAAATAAGTCACATGGGTGATCATGTGATGTTATATCCATACATAGAAGGAGAAATGGTAAGTCCATCAGGAGAAGAAAGGAAAGAAAGAAAAACCATAACACAATCTTCTTCTGATCAGTATCACAGATCTCCTCATTGATGAGAAGGTAAAGCTCAACAGATCTAATTCAGGCTTGGAAGGTTGCTTCCTTGCCATCATAGTCCTCTGGGATTCCAAGGCAAAGTTCTTTAGTAGAGGGAGCCATGGGTGGATTTGGTGGGGGTGGTCTGGATGCAGCTGGTTATTATAGTTTTTCTTTCTTTTTTACTTTCACCTTATGAACTTACTATTTCTCCTTCCACTTATGGACATAACATCACATGCTCACCTATATGACTCACTTTGACTCATATCTCTGACTCTTCATGACTTGGACACTATTCCATTTCTAGGTAGCTCTCTCTTGGAGCTGTGCCTCATGTCCCCCTTTATCCATTCACAGCTACCTTAGCCTTAGTACTGGTCACACAGCATGGTCTGTACACAGGTTCCTACAGTATATCAAGGCCTGCTCTTGTATTTCTATTCCTCAGCTAGTTCTATGCAATCTAGCATATTTTCTAGTCCATCCACTTGCCTGAGTGTGAACTTAGGAAGTGAGACCAGCCCTCATCTTTCAAAGTCTTTGTACTACTTTTGAGTGTATACTTTGAGACTAGGATTTATGCCACAAGTGTAATACTGGTGAGGTGGATACTGGATTTCTGGGTGGATGAGGGGAGAGCTGATATGGGTTAGTCCACAAAGGTGCTGGGTTAGAAATGGTGGGGAAGGGCCTACAACAAGGGCAGCCCTAGGGATAAAGCTAGTTCTTTTAGTACACTTGGACCTTAGTAAGACAGCAAGCATGGCCTTTGAAAGACAAGAAGCTGATTTGAGGTTCTAGGTATAAGTCTAGGTTCTTCCTAGATGCTGACAAGATGTCTGTTGTAGTATCAAGGGGTTTTCAGGCAATGATGGTTGCTAGGGACAAGGGGTTTATTACAAGGACAAGCTACCTGCTCAAAGTGCAGATAGAGACTTATAAGGTACAATCAAGGACTTTGGGAAAAATAGACCAGTTGGATTGCTGGTACTAAGGTACAAAGATGAAGGAACAAGGGAACCAAGGGGACAAGAGATCAAGGAGTCAAAGAAGAGCTAGCTTAAAGAAAAGGGTACCAGTCTAAGGTCCCCTTATATATCATATCCCTAGTGTTTAGGGCCAGCTTGTAGCAAAGGATGAAGTAAGCAAAAGAGAAGGCAAGAAAACAATATAGAATAGTGATGAGGTAAATGAGAATGAGTCATCAAGTGATGATGTTGGATGGAGGAGTAATGGTGATGATGAGGGATGAGTAATTGCATGATAGTATCAGACAATTAGTAAAACAAAGGTGTCATCAGTGAAAAGAAACAATACTCTGAGGAAAAAAATAGTGCTAAATAAGAAATCATAACAGGTATAGGGTATGGACTAATACAATACATATCAATAGATCTGGTATATATATGTACACATATATAGTTTAGTATATAAAGGTCAAAGGCACCATCCAGAGAATTCAGTCAAGTTCTCTTGATCTTTCTCCCCACTTGATCAAGCAAGATAGATTCAGTCCTTGCTCTATAGTCATTAGCACCAGAGTCTTTTCCTAGTAGAAACTTCATTCTGATTTACTGGATTTCATCTCCAGTTTGTGTTGGTTGTTTCAATTAGAACTTGACTATCCCTCTTCTGCCACAAGGGCCCAAAAAGCAAGAAATATCCTTATGTATATCTCCTCTCTCACATCTGTCTAACCCAGACTAGTGCCTATCACAAGTATGTGTAGGGCCTTATCTAGGGTCTACCAAGTCTTATGCATGGGCCTCAGTGCCATCTCCCTCCCCTTCAGACAGATACTCAGGCATGCCAATCATAGGGCATGCAGCAGAGCAGAGATAGAATGAAGTAGACTACATTATCTTAGATAGCATAGATCCCTCAGCAACAGAAGATGGGGTATATAGCCTTCTTCTGCAAGCCATCCAGGATGCTCATTCAGCTGAGTATCACCCCCTTTCCCCATTGAGTACATCCAATCTTGCCACACCATCTTCTACATGACCAGATGCATTCCCAAATTGGGAATAAGACCTCTTCATCCCAGATGCACCTGTGCACCTATCACTTAAGCAGCTAGCAGAAATAGTTATAGAGGAAGGACTAGGACAAAAAGAAGTTAAGGACAAAGAGGATTTAGTATTTGAAGCAAGAAAATGCTACCAAATCCCCACCCCTATCCCTAGAAGGCAAAGAAACCACTGAGTCTACTGGCCTAAAGTTGACCTCTAGCACCAAGACATCTCATATGTCAACAACTTTACCCCTCGCTTATGCATATGGGCCTATCTCTCTATCCTACATAAATACCCCTACTAAGCAAATACAATGTCCAGATTCTTTGATGAACCAGCCAGACCATCCACCCCTAAGCCAACTCCCACCTCCTCCTTTGATAGTGTGATAAGAGAAATCCATGCACAGAATGTGTGCATCCAACTACTAGAACAACAAAGAGAAAACATGACCCAGATCCTGCTACAAGCAAATACCCAACTTGCTGAAGTCCAGAAACAGGCACAAGAAGCAGATCAATAGATGGGTGAAATAATGGGGCTTGTCAGTCAGCAGTGGGCCAGTAGCTTCAAAGAAAGCAGGTGAACCCTGTTAAATTCAGCCAGGTCATCATCAAAAGTTGAAATTTTTATGGACTCCAGAACATATGACAGCTTTAAGGCCAAATTCAAAGATTGGTAAACTAAGATGAAGGCTTGGCTTGACTGCAATCCTAAACAATTCACCCATGTCAACACAGACAAAGATGAGATAATCAATGGAAAAAACTGCACTTATGCCATCCTCTCCTGTCTCTGTAGATCAAAGGAAGTCATTTCACAAAGGTCAAACTGCAGAAACTAGCCAATAGGGATATCCATCTCCACAACTGGAATACACTCATAAAAAAAGTGGAAGGTCTATTCTGGCCTCAATTACAGGTCAATTGGATCAAAACAAGATCTCCTAATTTAGCCAAGGAGATCTCAATATCAATACCTTCATCACCAAATGGTGGTCCCTCTATCACCAATCTAAGATAGATGCCACCATAGGGGTTTGGCTTCTTGAAAACAAGATTTCACCCTGCATCCAGTTTGAGCTATTCCATACAAATGCTTGTAAGGCCACAATTAACAAAACATTGACAGAAATAAGAAAAATCACCAAGGCTTTTGAAGCCTATGCCCTCTTCTCCTGGGGCATAGCAAGGAAGCCATCTGACAAGCCCAATGCTAAAAAGCACTTTGGCAGAAGGGCAGAGATAGAGGATCCACAAGGGGCAGATGAAGCACAAATCAATGCATTCAGTCCCAAGAAACCAAACACCAAGGTCATGAAATGTTTCAACTATGGAGGAAGCAGGTACGATACAAAGGAGTGTCAAAAGTCAAAGAATGAGTGCCCAGAATGCCAGTTCCTGGGTGGATCTTACAAGAAAGAGTGCCAAAGAAACACCACCCCAAGATCATCAGCACAAACAGCCAACTCCTTGCCATCCACCACCTTGTGGAACAATAACTATGACCCTTTGCATGCCATAAGGGGCATGGACTACAAACAAATAAAAGTGTACTTCTTTGACCTTAAGGACACCCACAAGCAAAGCAATGGTGAGGGAAAAGGCCTGGTGAACTGATTAATCTGGGTAGTCAGTTTGCTTTTCCATCATACAATTCCTTTTTGCCCCTTCCTATCAAAAATAGCATAGATAGCAAAGTAGAGGATGATTACAATAGTTCCTTTACAGAAAGTCAAGGGGCAACTTTGCTAGAGGTGAAGTATGATGGATGTAAAACCTGTGCTTGGTTTCCCTTTGAAAAATACAAAAAAAAAATCTGATCTCTCTTCCCCAGAATTTCCAGAAGAAGTCTTTACATGATTGGCTGATGTGGCCAAAGAAATCCTCCTAGATGTTTCCATTTCCCTTCAGGACAAATAGTCCTTCATTCCCACATGTGCCCTACTAGACAGTGATGCAAACATAATCTTCATCAACAAGGCTTGGGCTGAGGAAAAGAACTCCCTCTTCAGCCCCTATGCCATACTATTCCTATCTTCGACATCAATGACACCAAAAACTCCACTGGCAACATCACCTACTACATGGACATTATGATCTCCTATCAAGGTCATCATGAGAAGATGACAGCCAAAGTTATGGATCTTGGCAAGAATCAGATGATTTTGGTATTCACATGGCTATAGAAGTACAACCCTAAGATCAATTAGGAACATGGCATGGTCAAGATGATGTGCTGCCCCCAATCTTGCTACCTTCTCCAAGAAAAGACTATATTCCTCCAGTGCCTAGATAATGAGGAATAAGAGGCAGTGTGGAATGCCTATGAAGTTTGCATAGCATTGGATGCATCTCCTATTACTTTCTTTGAAAAGATGGCTACTGAGCTAGTTCCACAGTCATTACATAAATTCCTACACATGTTCCAGAAGCATGAGTCCAAATGCATGCCCACTCATAAACCATGGGATCATGCAATCAATCTTAAGGACACATTTAAAGCCAAAAAGGGTAGATTAATCCCTCTGTTGCTGCAGGAACAGGAAGAAGTCTTCACATTCATTGATGAGCAGCTCCATAAGGGATACATCTGCCCATCTAAGTCTTCTCAAATGTTGCCCATGTTCTTTGTGCCCAAAAAGGATGGGAAAAAGCAAATGGTGCAGGACTACCATTATCTAAATGAACACATGGTTCAAAATAATTACCCCCTCCCCCTTATCTCCCAACTTGTTGACAAGCTCAAAGGCACTAAGATGTTCACCAAAATAGATCTCCAGTGGGGATACAACAATATCCAAATCAAGGAAGGCAATGAATGGAAAGCAATGTTTACATGCTACTGTGGTTCCTTCAAGCCATTAGTTATGTTCTTTGGATTATGCAACTCCCCCAGAATGTTCCAGATGATGATGAATAAGATCTTTGCTGATATGGAGGATATCTATGTTATATATATTGATGATCTAATGATATTTACAAAGTCCAACTCCAAGGAAGAACATGACAAGGTCATGCTGGAAGTACTCTGCCATCTCAAGGAGAATGACCTCTTCATTAAGCCTGAAAGTGCATGTTCCATATTGAAAAAGTTGAATTTCTTGGTATGATTGTGGGGAAAGATGGTGTCCACATGGATGATTCCAAGGTCAAGGTCATTCTGGAGTGGCCCAAGCCAAAGAATGTAAAGGAGTTAGAAGTTTCCTTGGACTTGCTAATTTCTACCACTGATTCATCTCCAGCTCTGTACAAGTTGCATGGCTACTCAATGACCTTATGAAAAAGGACACACCATTTGTTTGGGGTAGTGCCCAACAACAAGCATTCAGCATGCTAAAAGAAAGATTTACCATGGCACCTATTTTAGCATACCCTGATAATGATTGCAAGTTCTGCTTGGAGTGTGACTCCTTGGACTTTGCCACAGGAGCTGTGCTCTCCATCCTGAAAAATGACAAATGGCACCTAGTTGCCTACACTTCCTACTTCATGAGCCTGGAGAAATAGAATTACCCCATTGCTGACAAAGAAATGTTGAGCATGATCTAGTCCCTGGAGATGTGGCACCACTATCTCAAAGGAGCTAAGCAGGAATTTGAAGTCTAGAACAATCACACAAACCTGCAGTGGTTCATGAAGCATCAGAATCTCAATTGACACCAAGCATGCTGGGTGCAATACCTATCTAGATTCAACTTCCTCTGGTTACATAAGCCAGGGGCCTCCATGGCAAAAGCCAACACCCTCTTTCAATGAGAAGACCATATGTTAGGTATGGAGGAGGACAATAAAGGAATAACCATTATTTTCCCAGACAAGATAGGAACCTTGACAGTTCATATTACAGATGAAGGGGATTACCTCATAAAACGCATAAAAGAAGCTACAAAAACACTATTTATGACAAAGAAGTCCATTGATGGATATGAGTTTTCTGATATAGATATGAATGGCTTCATCTATATGACAGATGGCTGGTTCTATATCCCTGATGAAGAATGCCTCTGCTTGGATGCTGTTAAATTACATCACAATACTCCCATTGCTGGTCACCCCAGAACAGAAAAGACCCTAGAATTGCTGTGGCACAGCTACTTCTAGCCCAAGGTGGCCAATTATGTCAAAGACTATGTCTCACATTGTGACAGGTGTCAATATTTCAAAGTAGGAAATATTGCACTTGCCAGCAAGCTTCAATTCCTGGAAGTGCCCCATATGCCCTGGGTTGACATCACAGTTGACTTTACCACTAACCTTCCCTTATCTAATGGCTTCGATTCCATCCTGGTTGTTGTTGATTAATTTTCCAAAGAAGTTGAATTTATCTCATGCAATAAGACCATCACCACTTTAGATATGGAAAAACTTTACCTCCATAATGTATGGAAAAACCATGGGCTTCTGAGAAGCATCATGTCAGATCATGGCCCACAGTTTGTGTCACAACTTATGAAAGATCTATGCACCTGATTGGGCATTAAACCTAAGCTTTCCATGTCTCATCACCTACAGCCAGATGGATAGACTGAGCATATAAACAGAGATCTCCAGCAGTATCTCCAACTCTTTACTACTGAGCAACAGCACAAGTAGGCAGACTGGCTTTCACTCACACAATTCTCCTATAACTTGAAGCAGCAAGCTTCCACCAAAAAATCTCCTTTCAAGGTCACACACTTATACACACCAAGAATGGGAATTGAGTCCCATATTTCAAAGGCACCAGCTACCAATGGATTGGCTGACAGAATCACCAAGACCTTGGAGGATATCAAAAACAACCTAGAAAAGGCCCAGAACTGCATGAAGGTTCAAGCAGATAAGAAATGCTCTGAGGCACTAGCATACACTGTTGGTGATCTTGTCTGATTATCAACAGACAATCTCTGCTTGCCACACACATCAAAGAAGCTCTCTGAGCACTGGCTCAGCCCATACAAAATCACAAAAATAGTTAGCTTTAATGCAGTTGAACTGCTTTTTCCAAAATCCATGCATATCCATTCTACCATTAATATATCTTGGATAAAGCCATACAAGGAGTGCTTACCTCATCAGCTGGCTAACCAGCCTGGTCCTTTACACATAATAGAAGATTGGGATGAGGAGTACAAAGTAGATTATATTGTTGACTCCTGATAGAAGGGACATAGGCTGGAATACCTGATCCACTGAAGGGCTATGACAATTCTGAGTGTATATGGGAACCCCTGAGCAATCTCACTCATGCCAAGGAGGTGATTTCCCACTTTACCTATGCTCATCCCAATGCTCTACATCACCTCAACATGGCCTATTTGGATTTTGTCCATTTTTTCCATCAGTATGATTCATTCACCCTTTATGACAGTTGTAACAATCCAACAAATAACATGAAGGGTGCAGCCTTCCATGCTAAGTGCCAAGCCATCACATGGAGAAGGAGTAGAGAATAAATGAAAGGTCAACTCTATCTTGCTTGTCACTCCTTTTAGAAGAATAAACAAGAGAACTCAAATGGAGTTCCTTGCTGGCCTTTGCAGCCTTAAGTACTATGGTAAGGTGTATATGTGTATACTACTGATCTACAATAGTATGGTCATATAAGGGTAGAGTAAAGAAAAGAATCATAGAGTGGATATTAAGGAAGTGCTACCTACATGCAGCATCAAAATGGAAGCAGTACAGCCCTGATCATATGGATAGGGGGTGGAAGATAGAGGAAGAAGTATGAAAGCATAGCTATCAATGGAGATGAAGAGATTATGGGAGATTGCCAATAGGGGAAGATCCTGGGAAGATCCAGAGATTGTGTAAGGTAATAGGTCATGTGACATTAGTCACCATCACATGATATAGGGAAATTCATACATAAAAAGGAATAAGTCCATTGTTATAATTTGAGCATTTATCATATCATACACTTCATTTTTAATCTTTTATTATGGACTTATCCCTTTCTTTTTTACAATCACCCCTATTGGGCATGTGGAGATGACTGACCACATGTTCATCCCCTTCTACCTTATGCAATCTATGGGGATTCCCTGGATCTTCCCCTATCAGTGATCTTCCACAATCTCTTCATCTCCACTGGTAGCTATCTCTTCATTTCACTTCCCCCTATCTTCCATCTCCTATCCATATGATCAGGGCTGTACCATACTTTCATTGTGATGCCACACATAGGGAGTATGTCCTTTATATCTGCTTTATATCTTTTTTTCACATTACTGTACTTTATCCTTCTATACACTGTACATCATAGATCATATATACACACATGTAATTTTTCTTTAGTACTTAAACCCACAAGGGCCAACAAGGAACTCTATTTGAGTTCTCTTGTCGTCTTCCCTAGTAAGGAGTGCAAGCAAGATAGAATTGACCAATCCTTTAAACCTCACTTTTTACTCTCACATATGGCTTGGCATTCAGCATGGATGGCTGCACCTTTGTATTGTTGTTGGGTTGTTACATCTGTAAAGATCAAAGAAAAGAAACATACAATAAGATAAAACATATTGAATCATAACAATGGTCACAATGCCCCTTTCAATCACCTGGAAGTTGATCTTTAAGACAGGGGTAGTATTACAGACATATTCTTTTTTCCCTATTTTTCATACTTTTTCCTATCTCATTCTATGCACTTATGCCTACAATTTGGACTTAGTCATTTTCTCATACAGCAATTATCTTATCTTACAGATACTTCATTATCTCTCACCTTTCCTTTCACATGACTAACAGGAACATCACCTTGGTCTAGACCACAGCTTCTACTCTTCCACATTCATCTCCATCCTGCACAAGGCTATGCCTTTCATTTCTGCTTCTTCTCTTCCATGTTGTGGCTATACCACAGCCTTTTAATCTCTGTCATGCTCCCATTTTTGAGGCTGTCCACCTCACCTTCTTAATCTCCATCTATGACTTACCCTTGCTCTCATAGATCCAGGGTATGGAGTTATACAACATGTATTGGTAGATCTAGTACACACATATACATATACATAGTTAGTATATAAGGCCAAAGCACCACCAGAGAACTCCAGTCAAGTTCTCTTGATTTTCCCCACAAGCCAAGCAAGATAGATTCATAGTAGCATTCCCTTTCTCACCTAAGTCTTTACTAGTTAAACTTCATCTGACTCTACCAAGTTTCATCTTGGTTTGTTGGTTGTTTCACTGGCTATATACTAAGACCTAATGAGGGAAAAGAGAATTCTTCTCTTTACAGTCATTATCAATTGATCATCAGATCCCTGCTTTACATTATGCTTAAAATCAGACCTGATATTGCATATCCAGTGATCAAGATGTTGTAGTATTCTCCAATCCATCAGAAAAACATTTGCAAAAGATGATATAGATTATTTGCTATCTTTTGCATTCACAATCTCTCTGCATAAAGCATTCTGCTTCTGGAACTAAATCTGGACTAATCATCTATTCAGATACTAATTGGGCAGAAGATGTGGAAATGTCTCATTCCACAACTGGCTATGCTATATTCCTTGCAAATGGAATAGTCTCTTGGCTTTTTAGATAACAGAAACATGTTTGATTTTCATCCACAGAAGCTGAGTATTATGGAATGACAGAATGCACTAAACAAATATAGTGGACTTGAAATCTCTTTGGAGAAATTCACATTCCACTAGGACACATTCATATGTGTGTGGATAATCAAGGAGTGATGTTCCTTGCCTCCAATCCAGCACAAGAAGATCACACAAAACATGTTCACATTCCTCAGCATTATATTTGTGAAGCAGTGGAACATGGTGAAGTAGAACTTTTCTATATTACCACTAACACACAATTTGCAGATATCATCATCAAGAACCTTGGGAAGATCAAATTCCAAGAAGGAAGAAAGATGCTTACCCTTATACCATTCCCTATGAAGTAGGCAGGGATCAAATCTATCTTGCTTAGTCAGATGGGTAGGGAAAGACCAAGAGAACTTGACTGGAGTTCTCTAACAGCACTTTTGGCCTTATATACTAAACTACTTGTATGTACATATGTGTATTGGATCTACCAATACATATTGTATAAGTCCATACCCTATACTTATGAGAACAAGGGTGGGTCATAGGCAAAGATTAAAGAAGTGAGATAAACAGCCTCGAGAATGGAAGTATACAGAGATTAAAAGGCTGTGGCATAGCCATGACATGGAAGAGAAGAAACAGAAATGAAAAGCATAGCCCTATATAGGATGAAGATGAACATGGGAATGAAGAAGCTGTGCAAGAAGTCTAACCAGAGGGATGTTTCCATTAGTCACATGAAGGGTGATAAGGGAGTGTCTGTGCAATAAGATAATCACTGCATGACAAAAAATGACTAAGTCTATAGAAGAGACATAAGTGCATAAAAAGAGATAGGAAAATTTAGGAAAAACAGAGGAAAAACAGAGTGTCTATAATATAGACATTGGCTTAGTATCACTGATATTAGGATAAGACCCTAATGTATGACTGACATTCATTAGCTGTGATAGACATTTTTTAGTCATGAAAGACAATATAACTGATATATCACAGTCACTGCTAAACAATCATATGATATCTCACATGATTAGATTACACTATCCATGTTGCTCAAGATGGTGCAATTATCACACCATAACATGTCATATAGAGTACTTAATGCTATTGGATCTTATCTTTAGATACTGTAGATTCTTCTAGAATATTATACAGTCTAGCTTATAGCATATTACTTGCTTTTATCTCTTCATAGAGTTTGAGCTTTTCTCTAACTGATCTCTAGATCAGTATATAAGGAGGGCCTTTTTGCCCTTCCTGTTAATCTAATGAGTTATCCTCTGATTCATTCTATCTACCTGAGATCTCTCAGAGCCCCACTC
>JBBPNM010000142.1:0-14423 GCA_038090895.1 Boletus bicoloroides
AGTGATGGTCTTAGGAGCAAAGACATGCGAAGGAACATCTTCAAAGAAATCACTGGCGACCGGTCGAACAGGGGATGAATGACGGTCAGAAGACGTGGGCGAATGGGATGCTGGTGTTGGTGTCGCCGATGTCGATGAAGCCTGCTCGCCTCCAACAAATTTACCGAGATCGGAAAAATCAACGACCTCAAGGTTATCGTCGGCAACGACACCAGACGATTCGTGGAACAATGGGAGTGAGAGAGCTGGGAGCTGCTGTGGTTGAAGCCTTGTCTTGCTGCGCCAGGAATCAGCTTGTTCCGAAGGAAGAAGTGGCTCATTTACGGAGGTGGAAGTCGAACGAGATATTTGCATTTCACGTTGTGGACGCGCAACAGGTTTTAGTGAGGGTGGGCGTTCACTAGCATTGTGCTGAGTGACTTCGGGATATTTGTGTTTCGCCGGATCGGTAACAAGCTGACTCGAGCCCTGAGTAGATGTGACGGCCTGCTGGATAATCTCTACAGCAGCAGTTTTCTGGAATGCTGGATAAGTGACCATATCGTAGGTTGTAGAAAAGTGACTCGCCTGCGCTTCCATCATTCGCGCTTCGAGTTCGGTCGCTTTCTTTCTCGCACGTTCTTTCTCCTTTTCGCGTTCTTCCTCTTCCAATTGTCGCCTCTGTCTCGCGCGCTCTGCAGATATATGCATGGCGGTCTTGTGTACACCTTCGATATCCAGCACTGATGAGGTACCCGATAGCTGTGCTTCAGAGGGAGCTGTATGAGACATAGCTGGTAATTGGGAAACCCTAGAAGCTTGTGCCGATACGTTTGCAGGCAGGACGGACAAATGTTGCAACGGAGATTCTCGTGGTTGAGATCTCCGGGAGAACGGGATATCCGAAGAATGTGACGACCCTTGCTGTTGGCCGTCAGGAATTGAACTAGCAAAGGAGGCGCCTGAGAGTCGGCGATGTCGTTTCTCGCTGATACCACGGGAATCATGGAAGGGTCCAGATGGCCCACCGAAGTCTCTGCCTCTAACCTTGTTCTGGGCATAGTCACCCCCGGGAGCGTGCGGACCACTATCACGTCTACCTATGAAATCCCCAGCGTAGCTCCTTGGTGACTGGAGTGAAGTATCATGAGTCCCCTCAGAAGGTTTCTGCAACAAGTGTACAGGATGTACCGGACTATGAGGAAGAGTGTCCTTGCAAAAACGAGGTTCAGCAGATGAAAGAGCGGGCTCTCCATGAGCATTCCGCCTTGAAAACCCGAAGCTGGAACCAAGTCGGTTTGGAACATTGGGACTGGTGTAAGGCTCTAACCTATTGGAACGTTCATTGAAAAGCACCCTTGACCCCTCCGCCGAAGAATGGCCGAGTTGGGATGGGGTAGGGGAAACCGATATATGGCGGGAAGAATGACTGGGTAAATCTCTTTGAAGCACGATAGGTGATTGCCTGGTGCGAGGCCAGCTGCGATCAAAATCATCCGCAAACCTCTCTTCCTTGCTGACGGGCTCAGTTGACACATGGTCGATGATTGAGACGGGAGTTTCTTCACCCACAGGAGTGGTGGTGGTACTCGCGGCCGCCGGCTGTCCGGTAGCGGTTGGTGCTACTTTATACTGTCGCCCATCCCCGAACTCGATGACGTTGTCCAGGAAATTGTCATCATCTTCCTCCATCTACGAACAGTCAAAGAAGAGTACCACTGGGGAGAAATGACAACGAACCTCATCCCAGTGATGGGCATTCGGATCAAGATGCACACCCCTGAACGCATCAGCTTCCTGGGGCGGCACTCGCCTTGTGGGGAGAGCATCCTCGGGCTTTGGCTCCTCAGCTTTGACTACGCGGCCTGTTGATGAATGATTACTATTATATTGTCGACGGACTTTACAGCCGGTGAGCAACTAGCCTTGGGCAACCTCGGCTGCAGTGGGGAAATCACTGCGTGGAGTGTTATCTGAGGTCACGGGAAGAGGCTTTGAGTTCCCCCAAGCAGGTTTTGCGGAGGTATCCTTCTTGACCAGTGGAGACGACGACGGTATGGCATTCCTCGGTTGAGGCTGTATGACTTTGCCAGCATGAGGGAACGGGGGTACTGCAGGTGTGGGTGCGGGTGGCTGGGGTGGTGGTGCATTGGACGAGCTGGACGGGGTGGCAGAGACGGGTGGAGTAGCAGAGGAAGGGCGGGACCAACCCGGACCGGTTGTTGTGGACAATGGAGCGGTTGACGTAAGCTTCGCGGTCACTAGCTTTGAATGGGAAGTAGAGAGCTGAGGTGCAGGCCGCGCTGTTGGGAGAGGTGAGAGGATTGAAGATAAGAATAAGGAGGACATACGGGCAGGGCTGCCAGTCTTGGCAGCCGTGGCGAGGTTGGCGAGGACAGAGACCGCAGCAGAGGAGTTTTTCTGGAGAAATTTCTTGTTAATGTTTACCGCGTTAAATCTCTTGGGGTGAGGAATAGCGAAAGGGGAGTACGTCGCAGAGGGGGCAGGAGCGTGATCTGGAACGGTGGCATGTGACGAGATGGTGTGCTGCTGCTGTTCCGGGTTCAGTACGTTCAGTACCGGGGATTGTACACGAGTATGCAAGAGTTCTCCGCTGGTAGCCTCGGGTTCATCATGGGACGATTCCGATGATACTCGTTCTGCTTTGTCGGTATTGGCCATAAACGCGCCCCAGGACGCTGATAGCGGTGAACTTGGAGCATGTCAACAACGAGGGTGTTCGTGGTCGAGTCCAGTCTTTCTGCTCACCTTTGCACGAGATGTAATGTGCTGAACGAGTTTTGACCTCGCTGCAGCTGATGAAATGGCACGCAGGACTGACGGACGTGTCTCCTTTTTGGGTAAAAAATACAACTGGCTCATTACTACGTCTCTACCATCTCGTCCTCCTTCGCACCCAGTCGTGCTACTTCTCCCTCTAGCGCAATATTCGCCATCTCAATCTGCAAAATGCTCGACAGCAACTCAGTCCACCTCGTCTCTAGTGTCGTCAGTTGTGCACCATAACGGGTCTAGCAACCGTGCATCAGCCACCCATCGCTGCAAGAAATCTGTGGGTTACCTGTGAGTTCTTGCGCTCTCGGTTCAGCTCGGTGGTGAGCTGTCTTAATTCTTCGAGCGTTGTCTCGAATTGTTTCGCTGTCTCTTCCAATAGGTAGTTGCTTACGCGCCAAGCATTCTGGCCATATGTTTGCAGGAGTGCAAGGTTCGTATGCCTAACAATATCAGGTGAACCCAAGCGTGCCCATTCTCGCAGTTCCTGGACAGACCGTAAACGCTGGTGCTCAAGTTGAGCATGTGCATTATGAAGTGCTTCTTGCCACTCTTGATCAGTTCCTGGCGATGATGTCGGCGCAGGTAGTTGGTACCTCACAGTGTCCAGTGGAGGCAATGGTTCGTGGGCCTCTACACGCGCGAGCTCCGCAGCCAGCAGAGGATTATTCTATATCATGTATGCAAGTGAGCTTCATGAAACTGAGGGGATTTCGACAACCAACCTTGAACAACTCAAGCGGAGGTGGGATGAGAGGATGCACAGTCTGTGGGGGCTTGGGCTCACGCGCCAGCTCCTTTTCGACTTTTTCTCTGAGAACGGGATACTGCTCGAGATCATTGTCATAGTACGGAAGTGAATCGAAAACTGCCGTTTTGTCGTCCATGGTAAAGTCGTGTCGGAAATTCCTGCTCCGACCAACCCGAACCACAACCACTCCATGTCCTTGCGCGCGAGCATCAGCGCGACTGGCGTCCTTAGAAACGCTTCCACCCGACGCTGGTCGTCCAGCACAGTCTTGCGGCGGAGCATTCAGTCTTCAGCACGGTCTAGAGGTACCTATTTCCTTCTAATCCACCATTTGTGCTCATCCGTGTCCAGCTTCAGTGTCTCCGTTCACCGAGCCTACTTCTCCCAACCCAACAGCGACAAAGTATGCAAACACCACAGAGTCACTGCACACTTATGGCTCGTATTTGACCCAGTGTCTCCCAAAGTTCATTCAACAGTTTTCAGTCCTCAAGGATGAGCTCATCCTTCACGTCCCACCCTCGGCAATAGTTCCTGTTCTCACCTTCCTGCGAGACCATTCCCAGTGTCAATTCAAGAGTGTCGTTGATATCACCGCAGTAGATTTCCCTGAGAGAGAGAAGCGTTTCGAGGTTGTATACAACTTGCTCAGCATCAAACACGCTGGTAGAATTCGGGTAAAGACGTATGCCGGGGAAGCAGACCCTGTACCGAGTGCTGTCTCTGTCTTCCGTGGTGCCGACTGGTATGAGAGGGAGGTATGGGACATGTTTGGCGTTTTCTTTTCCGGTCACCCAGACCTGTGAGTCGGTCGCGCACAGCATCTCCGCTCGTTATTGACTGAATTCTTAGGCGTCGCATATTGACGGATTATGGTCGGTGGATCACGTCGGTCTTCTTTCTCGTCCTTGACTATTATCTGTGCAGGTTTTGAAGGGCATCCCTTGCGCAAAGACTTCCCCTTGACAGTAAGTCATATCGTGGTCTCATAATTTTGATTATAAGACCTTGGTTAGGGATACACCGAAGTCCGTTACGATGAAGAGCGGAAACGCGTTGTCTACGAACCATTACAACTTACGCAGGCATTCCGGTAAATTTTCGCTTTCATACTTGCGCCATCGGTTTTGCTCATCATACTCTTTGCCAGGAATTTCGAATCGCTCTCACCTTGGGAGCAAGTTGGTGCTGGCACTGAGCCAATCAGGCCTGCGGATCTCAAACCTGTCCCTCCCCCAAAGCCAGAGGAATCACCAAAGAAGTAAAGAAAATTGTCTTATCGAAAGCGGCGTCACCCCTCGCTGGATATCGATACACTGGCAAATACACGCATATGCATGAGAGTGTGCTACCTATGACATAGACGGTTCTGATGCATTGTCTGAGCGCACTCATGTCGTTTCCTCGTCGGAATTAGGTGCATTATCATCATTTTGTGTATCTTTCTTCCCCCAGCCCATCCTGGATGCGAGATAGTCCTGTCCAAGAACCTCGACAGCAATCCTCAATGATTCTGCAACAAGATCTTCAACCCAGTCGTACTGATCCCAGACTTCCAGCCAGCCAGCGGGGACGGCTTGAGTTACTGTAGTGCGCACTAGCTGATGCCCTGGATCAGCTAGGTGTAAGATAAATTGTAAATGGGTGTCTGCCGTGTCTGAAGGTGTCTGTGCCAGCTGAGGAAGAGAATACGATCGCGTGAAGGGCTGGACTCGAAGATAAACTGAGGAGTAAACAACTGGATTATCAACTGATGACTCCCTTTTGGGAGCCTTTGTTTGCTTCTTGATCAAGTCGTCCAAATTGGCCTAGAAAGTGTGTTGAAAAGCAAAGTTACCCAGGGCACTAGCAGATTACCTGAGCGAGCTTCAGCGCAGCCTCGTAGCCATCGACAACGTTAAGTTCTCGGGCTGAATCCGGGGAGTCCTTGGGTCTGGACTCTTCACCGCGGTTGACAATGAGGTCACCACCTTGGACTTGCTCCATGATCTGTGCAATGGGCTAAGCAGGGAGAACGGATAATGGGATGTATACGACTCACTCGCGCGAGTGAGCGATACACGAGGGTCTCGATCCCATCGTATCCCTGCATGTCATGGCTAAGCCAGACTTGAATAACCTCGTGCTCCGAGATTGGGGGAGCAACGACATTCAATAGATCATTAAGGGTAGACAACCCAACTCTCTTGAAGTCCTGGCCTGGATGATCGTTAGGATGCCTTTGTAAATCGTCATCGTCTTTGCATACCAAGTTTATCCAGCTGGGTTGTCTTTGCATACTCAAGGACGCCTTCTCCCCATTTACTGACTTGATCATTCTTGGGCAAGTTCTTCACTTGCTCATCAACAACGGTTCTGGCTTGCTGATATGCAGCGGAGGCACTGCTCCATACGTTAGACCATCCCCACCCCCCTGATGAACCGGCAGCGGCAGACGCCTCGGGTTTGGTAGTGGAGGCTGCCCCAGTGGCTGACTCTGGCTTCCCGGACAAGGAAGACGTAGAAGACGATGGATGCACGCCGACCCTGACGCGCTCGGTGCCCTTGCGGAGGGAAGGTGTTCCAGCACGCGAGATAGGACGATCTATCGGCGGTGCTGTTGAACGGGTAGGTTCTGAGCTTTTCTGGGTGATTTCATCGATGAAAGCGAGGACTTCAGCGGGATCTCCCTCGTTGCTTGCATGCACATGCACATGCGAAGGTGTAGTCTGATGATAGGTGGGGGTACGAGCGGGGGGTTGGAGGTTATCAAGGTCGTCGAGGAATTGAAGGGCTTCTTCCTGCTTGGACTTTGCTTTGGATGTCATGTTGTGCGGTGTAGTAAGTACAACTTGACAAGCGCGTACGCGTGGGGGATCAATCGGTCACGTGTTACCCAACTCTCGAATCTCTACCTCGCGGTGGTTCCACTCGATTCGAACATGGTGAGAAAGAAAAAGGCCAGAGAAGAAGAGGTATACCACGTCGGTAAGACCTTTGCTTGCATATAGACTACCCGTGGCTAGAGAGGCTTTCCAGAGGTCATCACGAAAGCACGCGTCAGTGAAGACGGTGAATGGGTGAGTGGCTCGCTCTAACGATTCTCCAATGCCGATACACTACATTAGGAATATCATGTGAAGGTGATCAGTACTATTTGCTGATGTGACTAAACTTCTCGCTCAACATGATCACACAGTGGGCGGGCTATGATTCGGACGCGGATAGGTAGGTATATCATGGCAATCAGGATACGCATTCTTCGTGGTGCTTAGTGTTTGTAGCTGGGAGCCTTCAGATAACGTACAGCAATGCAACCGACTACTGGCAAGTTTCTGGAAACATGTCGGTATGGATGATAAAGACTATCCTATTGGTTACGAAGTAGTGGCTGAAGAAAGCTGGATTAGTCCGTGCTCCATTACACTTTTTCTGGCGGATCCTCAACCTTCACAGATAAGGAGAAGCGATATTTCGCGGAGACATTCGTCAAGCCCTCAAAACGAAAGTCAAACAAGGCGACAAAAATGGTTAGACAGGTTGGGAAGCTGTCGACATGAGACCCATTGGTTAAACGAGTTTCTAGGAGAGGCTAAAGTCGAAGTCGAGCATATCAGAAAGTACGGTGGATGACTCTCAGAGTCCAGACGAAGAATCTTCAACGAAGACACCCGTTCAGGAGCTCAACAAGAAGGCACGCATCGTCGACACAGAAGTGCGTGCCTCTCATCCGTTACCTTCATTCATGCACTCGACTAATTTCTTTCTACAATGTTCTAGTCCGAGTCTGACTCTGATGGCCATTTGCGGAAGCAAGTAATGGCCTGCCCGAAAGCTATCACACCACCTTCAAAGTATCTCCCTAAGGTGGATCTTACTTCTTATATCTCCGCACGGTGCTCACACCAAACAGGTATCGGCCCAAGCCAAACGACAAGAAATGTCATCAGCAACTGGCGGTTCAATGCTTATCCCACCTCCCAAGGTTACCGTTGTACGCACTCATCAGGACCAAAGGACCAATCCTCTGGTAAAGTCCATGAATCTACCCTCCCAGAGTGTCGAGGCCGGAAGCTCGCTCTCCACTAAGCAACGCGTGGCTGCTGGAATTCCGCCGCCTCCTACTGGCCCCAAGCCGCTTCCACTTGGACCTAAGAAGTCGTTGCCATCACTCTCATTCAAAAAGAACAAACCACCTGTTCTTCCTAGTAGCCAAATGAAAGACACTATAATGCCAAGCACATCTGTTGCAACACCTACATCACCTTTGACTCAACCCACAGATATTGTTGATGATGCAGATGTGGTTGCTTCACCCCAGCCAATGGATATTGATCAACCTATTGACCTCTTTGGTTCTGTCTCGGATAATGCTGGATCACTAGGTAGAAGGTATGTGGTTCAAAGGAAGTAGAACCTATCTGATTTGTGAATGTATAACAGCTCTGAGATCCTTACTGTCCCTATACCACCAAAGTCCCAGGAAGAAATCAATGCAGAGAAGTTTTTGCAAACTATTGATATTCCTATGTAAGTTTCATATGATTTTTTCTTCTATCTGACTAAATACCCCTAATCCATTCAGGCTTAGGGCCCCTTTGTGAGTAATACTCTGATTTTGTGAAATCTGTTTCATTAAAACTAAATATCTTGGTCATCAAAGGGAGATGGATGTAACAACTGGTCATCTGGACCAACCAACAACTGAGTTGCCTAAGACACTAGCTATACCAAAGTATGTTGGATTGGTAAATGGTAATCTGCTACTGATCTTGTTTCTAGAATACCCAAGAAATGGAGATGGTCTGGTGATCTGTTCATTAGTACTTCTGAGAGCAAAACAGAGCTTCTCTGTGCTGTTGCTATTGCAGATCCCAGTGGCATAAGCAACAGCTCCCACATCAATCTCTTGCTGTCATCATTAGACTCCCTCCAGATCTCAAAGCTATATCCAATTTTGGATTTATCACCTCTTCTTCGAGCATGTGGAAAACCCCAGTACTTTGGCAAGCTTGAGTCAAATGAGCCTAGTGAAGAGGTGATTATTGATGGCTTGGGACACTATTTGACAAATGAAGGACTGGTTGGCTTTTTCATTTATTTATTTTTGTTTACCCTCTTATTAATTCAGTTATATAGGCTGCAGCAATTCCATTGCTTCTTGATGGTGCTGAAATAGCAGTCCTTGTTGCCTTTCCAAGAACAAAACAGGGGTTGACCAAGGTCCTACAAGTACCTGAGCATCTACTGTCTGGAGCTCCCCTTCTTGTTGTGCTCTTGCCATTTTTAGTGTCAACCATAACATCTACTAAAGCTGTTGGATGGAGATCCATTGAGACTGTGCAGCAGTCCTTGTTCAACCCACAGGATGTGTTGATGGCTCATGACATTCCCCAAGAGGCTATGTTGCATCAGGCAATATCCCTGTTGTGTTTTCCAAAGGCACTGCTGGACTTCCTCATAAGCTCCCCTACAATCAGACCATATTGTATTTGGCCCATGCCTGATGAATTGTCATCAGGGTTGGATACCACTATGCTTCAATGCATTCTCAAATCAATCAAGGCTGTATCAGCCAAGCTAGAAGAGGATGTACGGGTTATCTTCATATCCAATAGGCACCTGGAGATGCTGCATACTATGCCATCCCTAGTCACAAAGTGCATCAACTCTCCTGAAACCCAATTTTGGACATATGGTTACTCTTCCAATATGACTTGTGAGAGATGGAGAGTTCAAGAGATTTATCCATTAGGTATGAGAGGCTCATTTAACATTGTTTTGCTGCTACATCTGAAGTACTATTTAGGGGGTATTGTAACCTTCACTTCTTCTGCACTTGTGGAAGACTTGGTTGGTTGTCATCAGTTGATATCCCAGATCATAGAGCATCCACTTTGGGATTGTCATCTTATCCCTGAGGTTCTGGCTGTAACTCACTTGTTGTCCAATAATGGGGACCCAATTTCCCCTAGGTGAGCCTGAACTGCCATATTACAACCAACTAATTAACAACCCTATAGTGAATCATACTTGGGTCCTATCTTGGACTTCATCAATCTTGGGTTAATTTCTGCAATCAGAATGCCTACAAAGGGTCATTCTAACCAAGCAGCTTGGCTCTCCCAGGTCTTTAATCCTTCTAGTGCCAGTGGGCATGAGCTGTTGGAAGTTTATCTTGAGGTCCTTGGAAGCCAATATATCACCTCAGGCATGACAACTGAACAGCTGATCACTTTTACAAACAATGAGATCACCAAAGATCTTTCAAATGCCCAGATTCAACCAGCATTCATGGAGAACTATAGGAGGTTTGTAGTAATCAGAGCCACCTTTGAGGATACTATACCATTTGATAAAGATGGAGTAAGTCTTTCCTTGATTATCTTGCAGTCTTTTATTGATTGTACTTCAGCTTGAATGGTCACCACTTTCCCAGTTCAGCTTCAAAGATGACTACTTTCAGCACTGTACTGCTATGCCAGATTAGTAGTTGCATACATATGATACACAATTTTTGCAGGAATTTGCACTTTTTTGAAACAAAAGGGCTCTGGAACATTCAAGTTGATTGGGGAGCAGAGGAGTCTGAAAAACACGAGTTGCCCTAGGTTGCCCTAGGCCTCGCAGCCAAGATGCACAAATTAGTAGACCCAACCAATGTTTTGATTATTATTGTTAACCCATGTGATTGATGCACCGGTTTCGAAACAGTCGCTCGTATCCGGTCTCTGCTGAAGAAGTTGTTTTGCCCAAGTTCGAGCTCGCCCACGACGTTTACTCGCCATGCCAAATCTCGATGCTTTGTTGCTCAACCCTGCTCTTCATGACTACCTCGCAATCATCAAGGGTGCAAGGAACGGTTTCGTCTATGGCGTCAAAGTCAGATTCCCCCATGCCCTCATCATGGCAATACTCTTCGGACGTGGAGAGTATGTCCCATGCAGTTCCTTCAATTGTCTGCTAATTCTCGCGAGCTAGTTGGAAGACGCGGTGTCGCGTTATCTTCCAAACAACAAGGCAGCATGCCTTCAATCTAGCCAAGTTCGTCTCACTGTACAAGATTCTACTACTACTCCAGAGGAAAGCGAACGACGGAAAGGAACGCAGCGCAGATACGTTCATCGCTGGATTGATTGGGGGATATGTCGTGTTCGGAGACAGGACCGCTGTGAACGAGCAGGTACGCTCTACACAAGTTCCTGCTATGTTGTCATCCTAGGCCTTATTTTTCCTCCAAGATCGTGCTCTACGTGGTTTCGAGGGTGATTGCAGCGTTTTTACCCCGTGCGGGGACGCCGTATTCAAAGGCGCCCTCGCCGGACGGATCCACCCTTGCTCGTCCTGTCCCACCAGATTCTCGACACTTCTCAGTATTCGCGGCATTGGCATGGGGTGCCGTAATGTGGTTGTTCAAAAACCGGGGCCAGAGTATCCAGCCTGGCATGTTTAGCTCTATGACCTACTTATACCGTGACTCCGAGGTTTGGAAAGATCTTAAAACACTTCTTTGGCATAACACCTAGTCTTACAAGGTATTTATTCACCTCCTCTTAGGAACGCAGAAACGCTCAAGGCTCCATATCCAGCTAGAACGCATCCTCCTCTATCCCCTAGTTACCCTCATGTTGTGGCGGCAAATAGTCTATGGTTCTTGGAATTCGATTGCACTTATACTGAATGGTTTGTGAGCAAACTTTTTGTGTTTATGGTGATAGGCGTTTTACCCCGAGCATTTCAATGGCTGCTGAACAAGCCTTGTGGCATGTTTTACAATATTCGAACTGTTCCAACAGCACACTCATTTCGGCCGCTAGGTCTGTGGCTAGTCGACTATGAGCAATTTCTTGCACTTGATAACCGTCACCGGACCTACCTGCTTCAAGTTGGGTGGCCAATAGCATGCGAGCATCATCCCATGCTCGCACAGCATTTTCCTGGTGAGTGACACATACACCATATCCGAAAGGGAAGATGTCTTCCCGCAAAAGAATCATTTTTAGTTGCTGTATCCTGTAGCTGTGCAGTCGAACGAGATCATGGTACGCGGAAACGGAAGGAATGAGTGCGATCTGATTCTTGGAGTAGGTGGAAAGTGGTGGGTGCAAGAGGTATGCACTCGCTTCGGCTGCAACATCATTGAGAGAGTTCCTGGTGGCAAACGCGTAAACTTGGAGGGGATGAATGGAAGCGTTGGCAAATATATGTGAGTGAAAGGTGCGTCGGAGAGGTTCTGAGAGGTCGTATTTATCAGCCAATCGGAGCATGTCCGGTAGTAGTGGAAACGGGATGAGAGCTCCTTGGTATAGTGAGACCGGTTTCCCCATCCGACGTGTCTCGCGAGCAGATGGGGAAAGGCAAGGTGGGGGTGGTGGGTAGTGTAACAGTCTGAGTAACAGACGTAGTGTTACAGCGGATTCGTCCAATTCCAGGACCTGTGTAGCATCTTGAACCTCGTGAGCGTTAACCAGGTTATATTCCTGGTCACAGCACAAGAACATGTTCCCTGTGATATCATATCTTCAGTCTATTTTGCCGGAAAGAAAGTATGATCCAAGAAGCGAACGAAAGACTTCGGATGTTTGGAGTGCACTCTTGTGCACGTTGAATTCTTCCTGGTCAGGGATCGACCTAACTCGAAAGTCCGGGGTTTCGGGTGAATAGAACTCAAAGTCATCAAACATGGTGAGTGTCGAGAGTGTTGGGTATGATACAAGATAGTTTCACCGCCATCTTTATAACCAGCATCCTAGGGGGCGCCAAAGGTTCAACGAATGACGTGGTCACGCAGCAAGCCGCAGCGAATTGAGTTCACATGAGTCAGATCCAGCGAAAAGAGTTATTGTAAATGTGTAGATGGTGTTTCCATGCATTGCAAAATACATCGCAGACGTATGACACAGCGTGAGACGACGAAATGATGTGACGAGGTTAGAAGAGGGACAGCAACCTGGAAAATCGAAAAAGAAAACGAAAGAAAGAAGGGAAGAAGAGAAGAGAAGAAAGAAAAAGAATGGGATGCATGCCCGAAAGTGAGTGAAGTCATGAAGAGCAAAAGGCGATGGAGGTATCATCAGAGAGGTAAAGGGGACTGCCGAAATCTAAACACCGAAAACCCTGAAGAATATCCATCACATCACTACACACTTCGGCTTCTTAGGGTCCTTGGGCGGCTTATCACCCTGCTTGCCATTCGATCCGCCGGCCTCCAATCGTTTCGTCTGTCGTAGCGCACGAACGAGATTCGTAAAAAGCAGCTCCACGTTGTACGCGGTCCTAGCTGACGTCTCCATGAACTCACATCCAAACGTTCGCGCAAGCGCAATGCCCTCCTCGCGTGATACCTCACGCTCGTAAGTCTTGTCGCACTTGTTGCCGACCAACATGAAAATAGGTTTTTGACGCTTCACTTTGAGCATCGACTGTCGGAAGACTTCAAGTCGCTCGAATGTCGAACGCGAAGCGATCGAGTACACAAGTATGAACCCTTGACCCTCGCTATGGGAGTTGAGCAGTTGTCAGGGAAGGGTAGTGTGGGATACTGACCGTACCCATTGGTCTCTAAGAGTGGCGTACTCCTCTAACGAATTGATGAGATTGGGCGTTTCAGCGGTAAAGGGACGAGGTACCTTGTCCAGCAGTGTCAATGACCTCCACGAAGCACATCTTATTGTCTACGATGAGCTGTTTCCTATAAGCATCTTCTATCGTCGGGTCATAGGTCTGAAGGGAAGAAAAATGAATCGAGATGGAAAATGGGTGAACTGAAATCATACTTCTGTGATTGAAGGGTGAGCTGAAACGTTAGGGACGACGTCAGTTGTGTCGACTCACCAACAAAGCAATTTAGGGTGAACTGAAATGGGATCGATTAGCAGGTGTGTTGTATAACATGAGGGAGAGACATACTTGGACGGCCAAGGCTGTTTTGCCGACACCACCATCACCCAAGACGGCTACTCGCCAACTGTCCATAGCTTGTTAACAGAAGATGATCTGGGCTTGGGAGAAAGGAAGATATGTAAGATTGAGAAAAAGGTGTGGGATGGAAAGAGTCTGTGGGCGGTGTTAGCGTCAACGACGGACAGGATAAAGCAACAGACCTTGGGCGGAGAGGAGAAAAGAAAGGGGAGGAAAGGAAGAATATGTCGTGTAAAATCGTGCAAGGTCGTAAAAATGAAGGCACAGTGTAGTGAGGATAGAAGACGGCGATGATAAAAGACTTGCTGCTCCTTTGAACCGTCGTATTTCTATTCTGCGAGTTGGCTCATGGCAGCTCCTCTCCTTTTTGTCCTAATTCACTCTAAATATGGAAATAATCTTATATTATATTTCATCATAATCCTTCTATATGTGGTATGTCTCTCCACCCTCCAACAAGCTCATCTGCGTGACGCGTGCATACTGTCTCTTAAACTCACGACGTATTCTTGTCAGAAAGCTTGATCTAGCTCCGCCGCCATCCGACGTTGTGACCACTCCACTCGG
This sequence comes from Boletus bicoloroides, assembly GCA_038090895.1. NCBI lineage: Eukaryota > Fungi > Basidiomycota > Agaricomycetes > Boletales > Boletaceae > Boletus > Boletus bicoloroides. The sequence goes on from JBBPNM010000142.1 coordinate 13,991, forward strand.
CTGAAACGTCGTTCTCCATCCACTGTCCTATCTCCTCCGCACCCGCTTGCAAGTCCCAATGTTCCTCCTTCTTCTTGCCAAGTTCACTAGCCATCTCTTTGTATCCGGGCTTTCCACAGGTTGCTCCCCAGCTACCCTGAAAGAGCATCTGCTCATCCATACGTAAAAGGGTTACCAATAGCCTGGTTTTATGGCACATCCCTCAGCTCGATGGTCGGATCTCATCCACTCATTTTCAAAAATGCGTTGTTTCGAGAAGCCATAGCGACAAGCCTGGAATATTCATTTTGATGCTCGGAGACGGTTAATCCCTTCCCATCTACCTGTCCGCGATGGGCGGCTGGCACTCTCTCTCAGTTGACAAGACTTGCCGATCAAGGGGGGTACGAAAACAACTTTTGACATTGCAGACATCGCTTGCACAATCTGCAGA
>JBBPNM010000143.1:0-14416 GCA_038090895.1 Boletus bicoloroides
CCACTTGGAAACCACCCACCTCCGTTAAGGGAGTTCATTCCTTCCTTGGCTTTGCCAATTTCTATTGGAAATTCATCCCTAACTATTCGAACATCGTTACCCCCCTCACTGCCCTTACCAAGAAAGACCAACCATGGACTTGGAGTCCTCTTCAACAACACGCATTTGACACCCTCCGACAACTCTTCTCCACTGCCTCTGTCCTCTCCATCCCTGACGTTTCCAAACCCTTCCTCCTCATGACTGACACCTCTCTCCTCGCTGCTAGAGCAGTCCTCATGCAAAAGGACACCAATGGCAATTCTCACCCCTGTGCTTATTTCTCAAAGACCATCTCTCTTGCCAAGCAGAACTATGACATCTATGATAGGGAACTCCTCGCCATCATCCTCGCCCTCTCTGAATGGAAACATTACCTTCAGGAGACCCTGCACCCCATCTCTGTTATCATGGATCACAAGAACCTCTCATATATTAAGGACCCTCGAAAACTATCTCAACGGCAGGCTCACTGGTCTCTCTTCTTACAGGACTTTCACATCGAATGGGTTGTTACCCCTGGCTCACAGATGGGCCCTGCCGACGCTCTCTCATGAAAGGATGATCTTGATACTTCCTCTGACAATCAAGCCTCCGCCATCGTCCCTGAACCCGTTGTCATCAATGCTCTTGACCTCACACTTTTCCAGTCCATCGTCAACTCCACTTCCTCAGACCTCCTTGTACTTCGCATTCTCTCCACTTTGCAAAGCAGGTCCCTATTATTCTCTCGCTCCTCTCTCTCTGATTGGCACTTTGACAATGGACACCTGTATTTCAAAGGTCACATGTATGTTCCCCCCACTGCTCGATCCTCCCTACTCCATTCTCTTCACACCTCCCCTTCCTCTGGCCACATGGGTATCTTCCACACGAAGACTATTCTTAAACGTGACTTCTAGTGGCCAGGCCTTGCCTCTTTTGTCAAACACTTCGTCAACGGATGTGCCATCTGTCAGCAAAACAAAGTCAACACCCATCCAACCATCCCTCCTCTCATTCCCATTCCCTCCTCGCACACCCTCCCCTTCAAGCAGCTGTCCATTGACCTTATCACAGACCTTCCCTCTTCTCATGGCCATGACTCTATCGTGGTCATAGTAGACCATGGGCTTACAAAGGGGGTAATTCTAACCCCTTGCTCAAAGACCATTGATGCTGCAGAAATCACCCAAATCTTCCTTGACAATGCTTCAAACGCTTTGGTTTACATGATACCCTCATCTCTGATCGAGGTCCCCAGTTCGCCTCTGCCTTCACCAGAGAATTGACCCGTCTCCTGAAATACAATGTGCGACTATCCACAGCATACCACCCCCAAATGGATGGTCAAACGGAACGAACCAATCAGGAACTTGAAACCTATCTCTACATTTTCTGCGCCAATAATCCCACCTCTTGGGCACAGTTCCTCTCCACTGCTGAATTTCACCATAACTCTGCTCCTCATAGTTCCACCAAGAAATCCCCATTCTCACTCCTCTATGGCTATGACCCTGCTCCTACCCTCCGTTGGGAAAGACCTTCCTCCCTGCCCTTGAAAACTGACTCTCCGTCCTCAATGAAGCCCGAAAGGAAGCTCTGGTGGCCCATGAATCAGCTAGAAAACTCATGACATCCAGATCCACAAGTCGATTCACCCCTTGGAAAGTTGGAGATAAGGTGTGGCTAGAGGCAACTCATCTCCATCTTAAATACCCCTCTAGGAAACTTGCTCCTAAGAGACACAGACCCTTCGAGATCACACGCATTCTATCTCCACTGACTTACCAACTCTGACTTCTGAGTACCTGGAAGATACACAACATTTTCCATGCTTCGCTTCTATCTTCTTATTGCTCCACCGAAGCACATGGTCCCTCCTTCCTAAACTCACCACCTGACATCATTGACAACAAGAAAGAATACAAAGTCGAGGCCATTCTCTCCCACAAGGGCCCCAAAGCCTGTCAATTGTACCTGACCATGTGGAAAGGGTACTCCTCCGCCGAGAATACCTGGGAACCTGAATCAAATCTCTGACACTCCACATCCCTCCTCAAAGAATATAAACAACGACATCATCTATGAATCAGTAGTCCCCTTTGCTTGATGGTCTCTTTGTGAGTATCTCGCAAACGAAACTACCAACCCTCCCCATACGTCTAAGATGTCTTTCCTATCCTCTGCCATTGCACCCTCATCCCTGTCAGGATCTACATCCCCACTGCGTTCTCAGCATGTTTATCCCTCCTTTCTCCCCACCCACGTTTTCTCTATTCTTCATGCCCATGAATTTGGGACATTCATCAAAAACCTTAAGCCCCGTATTACTTACCCTGTTTTTTGTCGCATTTATCTTTCTTTACCACAGGACCAGCGCGATGCATATGTAGAATGCGTCAACCAATTCCTTTTAACTTCAAATCATACTTTAGATTCTCCACTGCCCATCCCCATACCCCCTCCTGCCCTAGCAGCTCACATCTCCTCTCCACCCATCTCTGAATCCTCCATTGTGGTTGATCCCTCTGCCAATGACTCGGATGAATACACCCTCACTATTCCCATCCCAACCGACACAGCTTGCTCCATCCATTTACCCAATGGCACCGATGTAATCTCTTCCCCAACTCGTGTTCTCCCCCAACCCAAACAACTTCACCTACCTCTTGCATCCTCAACCACTCACTGTTTTCAGTGTTTTCACAACAGTCATTATAGGGAGAACTGCTCTGAATACCGATGCCCCAACTGTCATGTTGCCACCCCAGGTCACCCAGCTCGCAACTGTTTGCTCATCCAATGCAACTTCTGTAGGAATTGGGGTCATGGAGCCCGTTTCTGTCCCCATCACAACTGTGCGATTTGTTCTCAACTGGAGTATCTCATGGGTGATTGTCTGTTTGAACGCCTATCTGCTTCACAGGTGTCTGCTGCCTATGGAGGACCTTCTCCCTCCACCATCTGATCATTCATCCAAGGAGACTTTTGTTATCGAGCCTGGAGCTCAATTGTACGGGAGGGGTAATGTTACAATTTTCCTTCTCTTTCACCATATCCTCCTTGTTTCATTTAACACCTCTCATCGCTATTGGAGAGGACTCCGCCCCTCGAACAATACCTATCTTGTTGTCATGGGACCCACATCCTTCTTCTTATCTCATCTCTAGTTACCTCATCATTGGACTTATCATCTCCTCCACCAGTTCTCTCACACTGGTCTGTATTCCCTGTTTCCACCACATTCCATTACTTTCTATCCGTTTCCTTGTCAATATGATCTTCCTTGGTCCGTGCGTGCTGGTCTGCAGTATATAAGCTACGTCGTTATTATTTGTACTCTCCATTCTTGATCTGCACAATACAAGCATATATCTAGTCTCATCCTTCGAGTCCCTTGAGAGCCAGTCACTCTACTCTTAGCCCTTTGAATCCCTTTAAATGATTGTACATCAGACGTCGGTCTCTTCGTGAGTATCACCTGTCTGTCACAAGTTTAGTGAGAGGCTATCTTCGTATGCTTTGTGTAATAGACATGGTGGGTGGTGGGGCAGAGGATTGTTGTGGTGAAGGTTGGGTAGGAGGCACTGGGGGTGTAATTAGGGGTTGGCTAGGTGGAGTGGGGATTCTCTGAGTAAGACTAGGCATGGAGCCTACTGGGGGAATTCTGTAAGATCAAGGGGAGGGTATTCTTCTGGGAGTGGAAGCAACATTGATGTCACTGTCACTGTCAGGATCAGGGAGCCTGTAGCTTCCATGACAGCTCATGATGTCAATGGGGGAGGATCCTACATCTAGAGAGGTGGGACTAGGGAGATTCTTGATCTTTTGTTATGCAAAGCATACAAGGAGGTCTTTTTACTAAACAGACAATCATAGGTGATACTCACTAAGAGACTAACATCTATGATGCAATTATTCAAGAGGTTGAAACTATGATAAGGTGACAGGCCTTCAAGGGTCAGGCTTAAGAAATGAAGTGACAGGCTTCCAAGAGATTTTGAGGGATGAGACCAGATATATGCTTGTATTGCATAGATCAAGAATGGGAAATACAAGTGATGAAGGGATACTTTATATACTATGGACCAGCATGCATGGACCAAGGAACAATGGCTAGGAAAGGAAACAGAAAGAAACTAATAGAATGTTGTGAAAACAGGGAATACTGACTGGTATGAGAGAACTGGTGGAGGAGAGGATAAGTCCAATGATAAGAGAACTAAAGACAAGATAGGAAGACAGAATTATAACTGGTGAGAAGGAGAAAGCTATTGTTTGATGAGGAATGGCCTCTGTTATGGTTTTTCTTTCTTTTCTTCCTTCCCCTTACAGACTTACTATTTCTCCATCTACATATGGGTATAATATCACACAGTCGCCCATGTGACTCACTTTGACTTGTCTTATCTCTGACTCATCTTATCTCAGATGCTATTCCACTTCTAGGCAGCTCTCTCTTGGAGCTATGCCTTGTGTCCCCACTTATCCATTTATGGACACCTTAGCCTTAGTACTGCTTGCATAGCATGGTCTGTGCATGGATCCCTACAGTATATAAAGGCTCTCTTTTGTACTTCTATTCCCTAGCTAGTTCTATGCAATTCAGCATATTTTCTAGTCCATTCACTTGCCTGAGTGAGAATTTAGGAAGTGAGACCAGCCTTTATCTCTTAGAGTCATTGCACTACTCCAGAGTGTGCACTTTGAGACTAGAATTTACACCCCAAGTGTAACAAAAGAACTAGCTCATCACTTATCTCCTGCTATCTAGCAGAAGAGAATCGCCCACCATATTGTCCTCCAGTCACTTTCATATCTCCACCCCCCACCGCACCCTTTGCCCTCCATCCGACTCCACCCCAGATGAAACCGACAAAGAAACCACTGGCAGATTCTTTGACAGTAAGGAAACACCAACCCCTGTCCAATCCAAACGACCCATCTTCTCCCCTGTACAACCACAGACATGAGAAGAAGTAGAAAGACATGCTGCCAAGCTCAATGCTGAGGAAGCTGCAGCAAAAGAAGAACCAGACACAGAGGAAGCAGAGGAAGATCCTGATGTAGAAATACTGGATGAGGAACCTCTAGACATCAATACAGCAGAAATGATGACTCGCCCCTCAGAATTAAAGGCAGGGCTACCAGAAGACTTCTCTGGAAATTCAGAGGACTCAAACAGATGGATGTTATTCCTTCAGCCTACTTTGAAATGAACTCCTCTGTCTACAACGATAAGGCCAAGCTGCTGACAGCCTTAAACAAGATGAGCAAAGGAAGGGGAAAGCCATTCTCAGAAGGATGATTCTACAAACTTAATGACGCCATCATCCCAGACAGTGAGAAAACCTGGGACAAAATGGTAGCCAGTTTCAAAATGACCTTCTACCCCTTTGATATCCAAAACAAAGTAAGAAGGACCATGAATCACCTGGTTCAAAATCTAAGGGATCATGAAGAAGGATTCCAGAAATATGTCACAGACTTCCAATTGGCCACAGCACAGACAGGAATCAAAGATGAAGAAACCCTCATTGAGGCCTTCACCATCAGGCTAGACCCTAGTCTAGGACAGATGGTCCTATCAGTCAAGGACATCCCCACCATGCTGAATGAATGGATTAGACAAGCAAGCAAGTTCCATGCTCAGCAGAAACAAATTGCTGCTCTCCAAGGAGGAGGCAGCATCAGGTCTTTCCTTCTCAGAACAACACAAGACCCCAACACCATGGACATTAATGCCATTCGGCTCTCCTCTGTAGAAAGAGCAGAACATATGAAGCACAACAAATGCTTCATCTGTCATAAAGTCAGGTGCCACACAAAGAATCATCCATGGGACTGACCCCATAATCAGGGACCACCACGCCCACCCAGGAACCCAGCCTGGGTGAGAGCAACCACCACTACCCCAGCTGTAATCCCAGCTCCGAAATCCAAATCGGAGTTAGCATAGTTTGTAGGATCCCTTGAAAGGAAGGGAACCACCAAGGAAGAAATCTTACAGGTACTTGCTACCTGCTTTGCCAAAGAAGATGAAGGAAAGGTGAAAACAGTAGCCACCACCAAAGTTGAGGAAGTCAAGGATTTTTAGACTGGAGGAAAGTATCAATGTCTTTGCTTCTGAAAACTATTGCTCCTGTATTCATATCAAATCCTGATGAAAAATCTATTCGCATTCCTATCTCCATCTTTGTAAACAAAGGAGAACAAATCATCGACACCTTCACCCTGGTTGACAGTGGGGCAACTGGTGATTTCATCAACTGAGACTTAGCCAAAAAGAAAGGATACCAACTAGAGAGACTCTTCCAACCACTAAAAGCACAAAATGTGGATGGAAGCACTAATCAAGGAGGAATAATCCACCATAACGTAACCCTCCACCTTCAAATCACCAAAACTGAGGAAAAAAAAGAATTCCTAGTTGTCAACTGTGGCCAAGAAAACCTAATCCTGGGACTACCCTGGCTTCGAGAAATCAACCCCCTCATTGATTGGACCACGGAGGAAGTAACCATCTCTTCCATCCCCAGGACACCTCAACATGATTCCCTGGCTGCCATCACCCAATGATACCTAATCTGTTACCTGGAAATGGACCCTGACCATAAAATTGCCCACCTCTGGAAAAAGAAAATGAATAGGTATGCCAAGGAGGCCTACTCAATTAGGAAAACCACGTTGGCAATGGAATTAGCCCAACAAACAGAGAAGCCTAAAGCCGAGCTGCCTCAACTATATGCCAACTTTAGGGACGTTTTTGAGAAAAAGACCATTGATGAACTCCCCCCATCAAGGACCTTCGATCATACCATTGAACTCAACGAAGGATTTTCCCCAAAAGTGGCCAAAGTCTACCCACTCAACCCAAAAGAACAAGAAGCTTGCAGAACATTTGTTGATGAACATCTCAAATCAGGGAAGATCATTCCATCCAAATCCTCACAAGCATCACCATTCTTCTTTGTGCCTAAAAAGGATGGATTTGTAAGGCCATGCCAGGACTACCAGTATCTGAACTCCCATACTGTCAAAAACGCCTACTTGCTACCACTGATCTCCAACCTGATTGACAAGCTCAAAGGATCATCAATCTTCACCAAAATGGACATCTGATGGAAATACAACAATGTCCTCATTAAACCAGAAGACAGGTGGAAAGCAGCATTTGTCACCCCCCTTGGACTATTTGAACCAACAGTAATGTTTTTTGGCCTATGCAACTTCCCCACCACCTTTCAAGCATTGATGAACCACATCTTTGGAGACCTCATAGTGGAAGGATGGCTCATTGTCTATATGGATGACATTCTCATCCACTCTAATAACCAAGAACTCCACACAGAGTGGATGAGGAAAGTATTGGAACACCTATGAAAACACAAGCTGTTCCTGAAACTGGAAAAATGCTTCTTCGACAAAGTAGAAGTGGAATATTAGGCATGATTGTCAAGGAAGGACATGTTGGAATGGACCCAGTTAAACTTGCTGCCATCCAGGAATAGAAACCCTCTAGTTCTGTGAAGGGAGTACAATTGTTCATTGGGTTCTGCAACTTCTATCGGAAATTCATCCCTGACTTCTCCACAATCACCCAACCCCTCCATGACCTAACCAAAAAGGGAGCAAAATGGGACTGGACAGCAGAATGTGATGCCACATTCAAAACATTGAAAGCAACCTTCACCCAAGGACCTGTTCTGGCTCTCCCAGACACCACTAAACCCTTCACGGTCATGACCAATGCCTCTCTCACAGCCACTGGGGCAGTTTTTATGCAGACAGACTTTAATGGAGACTTGCACCCCTGTGCCTTCCTCTCCAAAACTCTTTCTGCTGCAAAACAAAACTACAACATCTTTGACTGAGAGCTCCTTGCTGTGATCCATGCTCTTACTGAATGGAAACACTATTTCCAAGGAACAGGCCACCCCATAACTGTGGTCACTGACCACAAGAACTTGTCCTATTTTAAGCAACCACACAAACTATCCCAACGACAAGCCCGATGGATGTTATTCCTACAGGACTTCAATCTTGTCTTCCTAGCCACACTGGGATCACAAATGGGACTTGCTGATGCCCTATCTTGCAAAGATGAGGTGGACACTTCCAATGACAATCAGGATGTCATTTTATTACCCCCAACCCTGTTTATCAAAGCCATCGACATTGCCCTTGCCGACAAAATCACACTCTCCTCCCCATCTGACCCACTCGTTTCTGCTGCACTTCATGCACTGGACAATGGGAAATCACTCCTTGCCAGGGCATTCAAACATGACTGGCACTACAATGATGGGAAACTCTACTTTAAGAACCAACTGTACATCCCTGAAACTGCTAGACAAGATTTGGTATCATCCATCCATGCCAGTGAAGCCTGCAGACATGGTGGAATATTTTATACCCTCAACTTACTCCAATGGGACTTTTGGTGGCCAGGGATGACCACCTGTATCCAGAAATACGTTGCTGGCTGTGCTATTTGCCAAGCAAACAAAGTGAATACCCATCCCACCATCCTAGCCCTCTCACCCCTGAACTCCGACTGTACCCACCCATTCCAACAGGTCTCGGTGGACCTTATCACTGACCTACCCCCCAGTGGATCTTACGACTCAGTCATGGTCATAGTAGACCATGGGCTTATGAAGGAGGTAATTCTCTGCCCTTGCAACAAAAATATCAATGCAGCTGGAGTAGCCAAACTCTTTTTTCTCCATGTGTTCTGTCACTATGGCTTACATGACAAGTGCATCTCTGATTGAGGACCTCAATTTGCCTTAGCCTTTGCAAGAGAACTCACCTGCCTCCTAAAATATGACCTTAAACTCTCCTCTGCCTACCACCCACAAACTGACAGAGAAACAGAGAGAGTAAATCAGGAGCTAGAAACATACCTCCACATCTTCTGCAATGGACACCCTGAAAAATGGGCAGACCTCCTCCCCATGGCAGAATTCTCTCACAACTCTGCTATCCACTCCACCACCAACAAATCGCCATTTTCCCTCATCCTTGGATATGAACCGAGATCTTACCCCCTGATTGGAAAAACCTTCATCCCCACCCTAGAAATATGCCTGAGAGAACTAGAAAACTCTAGAAAAGAAGCACTGGCAGCACACGAAAAAGCACAGAGAATCATGAAGGAACAGATCTCCTCCAAGTTCCATCCGTGGAAATCTAGAGATAAGGTTTGGCTAGAGGGGAGAAATCTGAAACTTCACTACCCCTCTAAGAAACTTGCCCCCAGAAGAGAAGGACCATTTGAAATCGTCCAAGTCATTTCCCCTGTGGTGTACAAACTCCAACTCCTGCCAACCTGGAAAATATATGATGTCTTCCACACTTCTCTCCTATCATCCTATAGGGAGACCCCAGAACATGGACCAAACTTCTCCAACCCTCCACCAAATCTGATTGGAGAAGAAGAAGAGTACGAAATTGACAAAACCCTCTCACACTGCAGAACACAAGGACGGAGGTAGTACCTGGTATCCTGGAAAGGGTATTCTGCAGCAGAAAATACATGGGAACCAGAAAAGAACCTACAACATGCACAAACTCTGCTAAAAGCCTATAAACTTCAACATCCCAAAGACTTTCCCTCACCAGCCTAAACCTCCACCATCATGTCCATCCCCACCATACCTGTTGGAACTCTCAACTGCCCCCCATCTATGCTCACCACCTCCCTCTTGCACAAAGAAGGATTCTCTTCACCTCCCTCCTGCAAAACCCTATCACCATGCTAATAATAGAAAGACATAGAGGGTTCACCAACCCCACTATGATTGAGCTATGTCATCTTTTCTGAATTTACTGTACTATTTGCCTCATCCACACCCACCTCTGTCCCACCAATATATCCCCCATCTACATGGCAGCCATGCAAACTGCCATTGCCAAAGCACATGCCAGCATCTTAGACCTTCTCCACAAGGAAGGGTTTGCTGAAATTGTCAATGACTTGCCTAGAATGGCAGTCTCCCCAATTCTCGCCCCCCTCCTTCAAGGGATGTCAGAGATTGATCACTGCCTCTATTTCAACAATGTTGCAGTCCCCAACCCCCCACTATGGTCTTCTGCTCCATCCCCCGCTATCCCTGTCCCACTGCCACCCTCAGATAGAGAGGACACTCCCTCCACCATCATAAACCCAGGAACCCCACCAATCAGAGCCATTTTGGTGGACTCCACCTCTTCTCTCTTGTCATACCAATCAGTCCCTGCCCAACTTCCCTCTCCACAAGTCGCCACCTCCTCTAACCCACGCCATCTTTGTTGGTCCAGACAAATGATCTTTCAGGAGGGACTCATCTCCCAGAATGCCAGGAGTCTCAATGCCCAAGGAGCCAGGATGGTCAGAGTGATCATCGCAGATGCAGAGGCAATGGCTGCTGCAGCCAATGCGGCAGGAATCAGAGAAGACCCTATTGATGTAGACACCCCAGCATATAACAATCCTGCATCCCATCCTCCAACCCCAGGACCAATCTGTGGTCCCAACCTCCCTTGCTTTCAATGCTGATCTAGGGACCATATCAGGAAAAATTGTCCCAACTACCACTGCCCTTACTACAACAGGATGGCCCCTGGCCATAACCAATTAGTTTGTCCTGAACGAGAATGCAGACTATGCTGAGAGAAGGGACATATTGTCACCAACTGCCCATTTGACGACGACTGGGATGATAACAATATCATTGAGAATGAGGGACATGCTAGGGACTGAGTTGGTGACTCAGGGCAACGAAGGGGGTAATGTTATGGTTTTTCTTTCTTTTCTTCCTTCCCCTTACAGACTTACTATTTCTCCATCTACATATGGGTATAATATCACACAGTCACCCATGTGACTCACTTTGACTCATCTTATCTCTGACTCATCTTATCTCAGATGCTATTCCACTTCTAGGCAGCTCTCTCTTGAAGCTGTGCCTCATGTCCCCACTTATCCATTTATGGACACCTTAGCCTTAGTACTGCTTGCATAGCATGGTCTGTGCATGGATCCCTACAATATATAAAGGCTCTCTTTTGTACTTCTATTCCCTAGCTAGTTCTATGCAATTCAGCATATTTTCTAGTCCATTCACTTGCCTGAGTGAGAACTTAGGAAGTGAGACCAGCCTCTATCTCTCGGAGTCATTGCACTACTCCAGAGTGTGCACTTTGAGACTAGGATTTATGCCCCAAGCATAACAGCCTCTCCAATTGTAGCAATAGGAAAAGAAAGAGATAAGGAGTATATGAGGAAAGAGGATGAAAATTGTAACAGTGATAGGCTTCAGAAACAATTTCTTCAAATGTTTTAGTTTGTTTTGATTTTCCAGCAGCAATGGCTATATTTGTGGAGAGGTTCCTGAAGTATTCATAGTCTATTATAAATAATCATTCAGGTTTGACTTCTTCATTGTCAATTTTTGGGTCCAGCAGACTAGGTGTGTGCTCATTATCACATATGAATTGGAGAGTTTTCGTTTTCCAATCAATTTGAGGATTGTGTTGTCTCAGCCAGTCATATCCCAAGAAAATGGGGTGAGTACTTAAGTTGGACATGGCCATGGCAATTTGTTCAGAGTGATCTCTGATCCTCATTTTGACTATTGTGAATTCCCTTATGGATCCAGCACTGTTTATAGATCTGTCCACATTATATACAGGAATAGGTACTGGTAGTTTGTATGTTTTCAGTCCTTTTTCCTTGGCAAACCTTTTATTGATGGTTGTTCCAGTACATCCAGAGTCCAATAGGATTATGACGTTGAGGGTCTCACCCAATGGAGTTTCTAGGGTTGCCTTAATCTCGAATGCATTGTCAGATTGCCTTTTGTGCTATATGAACCTCAGTTTCTGTTAAAGTTTGCATAACACAAATTGAGTTTCAAGCTCACTGATTTTCCTTAGTTGTCAAATCAACCTCAGGGTTACTTGCTCTTGGCAAGATTCATGTATGAAGGATCTCATGTGTTTGATGGCTTGCTTCTTGTCCTTGGAGTCTACCACTTTTTGATCCACTGGGACATCCATGGGTCCACAGTGTTCATCCATCCTTGTCTTGTCTGTTTATCCACCTTTTCAGGAAAGATCACTGTAGCCATAGGCTTAGATGACTCAACAGACTTCTTTGGGCTCAGCCACTTGTCCACCCTTTCAGGAAGGATCACATGAGGTGACTCAGCAGCTTTTGCCAATTCTTTCTTGTGGCTAGGCTGCTTATCCACCTTTTCAGGAAGGATCATGAGGGGACTCAGCAGCTTTTGCCATTCTTATCTTGGGCCTTTTTAGGATCAAGATCTTTGGGGTCTCTACAACACCCATTGATCTGAAATCTTGATCACCTTGCTTAGTTTCATCAAGAATAGTTTCCTCGTTCAGCTTATCAAGGCTGATCTTTTCAACGATTAATTGGGCAATGTGATCACCTGTTTTTATTTCAAATTGCATGTTGGAGTGGTTCACCAACAGGACTTTTACCTCTCCTCAGTAGTCACTGTCAATGATGCCAGCTGCGACATTGATTCCTTTTAGTGCCAGTCCACTATGTGGCGCTATTCTCCCATAGGCACCACAAGAGATGGCGAGTGTGATTTGGGTACTTATGACCTCATGTTTCCAGGGTCATATAGTTTTAGTCTCTATGGCACTTATATCATAGCCAGCAGCAATCTCAGATTTCTTTTCTGGGCAATGCACTTTAGAGCCCAGTCTTTTGAACTTAATTGTTGAGATCTCAACTTCATCAATTGGTAAAACAGCAAATTTATTATTACTATCTACACATGACGAAGTCTTTTTAGGAGATTCAGATGATCTCAGATCTGATCTCCGACAGCAAAATCCTTTTCTATACAGCTTATCTCAGCTGTGAGCTCATCAGCTGTCATATAGCTAATCTATTGGTTTCTGAAGGTCATTTGGCAGATGACCCATTTTCTCATGTGATCCTTGCATGGCCATGGTTTGGAACATTGCACACATTTGCCTTCTGTGCAAGCCTTGGATATATCCATCAGGGCACCCTGACCTCCAAAGGTGCCAGTTTGATTTGGGTGGATTGCTGCCAGTGCAGTGGGTTTTGTGGCAGGAGATGCCATGGCCTTGTTTGCTGAGAAGTTGGCAATGGGGTTCTTGCTCTTGTAATTTGGGCTGACATAGTTTGCCCCAGATTGAGGATTTGCATTCCAAGAGCTTGCAGGAGCATCAGAATGGGCAGTCAAGGTACCCTTCTGAGCCTTTTGCTCGGTCTTGATCTGTTCTGCCTGGATCAGGGCATGGACCCAGTCGTTGAGTTTGTCTGAGTTGATCAATTGAATCTATGAAATCTCTATGAATTCCACTAGATCTTGCTTTACAGCATTTCTTAGTAACTGAATCAGGAATCTGCCATGGGCTCCCATATTATATTGCACTTCAATGATGCATTGATGGAACTGAAGAATAAATTCTTCAATTGATTCGCCTGATTTCTGCCTCAGGCTGGTGAGGTCTTGTTTGGCCTTTCTATGGATATCAGCTGGTTGGAATGTTATTGAGAGGTTCTGTTTGAATTCCTTGAAACTGTAGGTCTCAAAGTTGTGGGTGTCCATGAACATATTTGTGAATTGTTCTGTGGAGCCTCCTTTCATTAGTGACAGTGCAATCATGATTTTTTGCATGTCATTTGGTGTTTCTCGGTAGCTGCTGAGATGGAGGATTAGCTGCCTCCACCAGCCAAGGAATTGTTTCTTGTCCCCATTGAAGTATGGTGGCTTGGGGACAAAAGCATTTCCAATATCCAGGGCAAAGAGCTGGACAGCAGGGGGAGATTTGAGCTTCAGAAGCTTGGGAAAGGAGGTGTTATATTTTTTTACCTCCTGGGCAGTGAGTGCTTCAGAGACAGCCTTGTTGACAAGCACAGAGAGCTCGTCAGGGGTGAAGGAGACTCAGCCAAAGCTGGTGGCAAGGGCAGAAGGTTCACCAGACATCCTTATGGGGGAAGGCAGAAAGGTATTGGTGGAGGAGATGGGAGAGGGAGGAGGAGAGTTTGTCAGTGTTATAAAGTTCAACACAATGGGTGTGATGTCCGAGTACTAGCTACTTTGCATAAAACGCCTTTCACTAGCTCTAGACCAAGAGTGGGAGGATGGAAGGACATGATATCCAAGTACTAGTTACTACCCAGTAGATACTGGCTTTTGCTAGCTCTAGATCGAACACAGGGAATGGGGTCACTCTAATTCTCCAGCAGCAAACAGAGTTGAAGGAGGGAGGGAACCAGAAGAAGCCTGGCTATGGCTATTGTCCATGTACATCACACCAGGAAGAGGGTACTATTAGACTGTATGTGACATCACAGGTGATTACATGAACCTGCCCCAACTAGCATATGAGGACCATA
>JBBPNM010000144.1:0-14405 GCA_038090895.1 Boletus bicoloroides
AGAGACATGCCTCTCTTGCGAAGTAACCTGAGTGGGCATGCCTGATAAACGGCGAAACCAGCGGGTGTTGAAGCAGTGAATATCTGACAATCCGCATCAAACTGGGCATCGAAAATCTGAACTGGATCTGTTGGGGTGATGGAATGTCGAGCGAGGTTCATGGAGTATGGAAGCCAAGTGCCAACTGCAACAGAGCCATACTAATGCGTTAGGAGTGATCGGAATAGATGGACCTAAGCTGAGCATGGGTAATATAATACTACACAAGACAAAAACCCGACGAGATGGACGCGGGTAACACGATAACAAGGGGCAAACTTGGCATAGATAGATACTGAAACCCAGATCGTGTATAAATATTCAACGCATTCTCGACACCGCCGTTTAACCCCGAGCAGAATGTGCGACCGCCGCAGACGCAAATGGTGTCGCGTGATAGGCGGAGTGATGGGTGTAGGCAGAGGCATGTGTGGTCGCACGAGGTACAGTCTCGTTGGTATCATCCCAAGCCTTTGGTGGCCGCAAGCCAACACCGGCGAGTTGCTGGCGCGCAGCTTTGAACTCGAGTTCTTCTGCCTGATTCTGAGCAACTAACGCGGCTTTTGCTTCTGCCTGTCTCTGAAGCTCAGCGTCGGATTCATCGGACAAGTAATCTGTGAATGCGCCATCCGAGATGACAGTAGCATCAGACAAGGAGCCGCGGGAGCTGCCACTATCACTACTGCTCTCGGAAGAGCTACCGACGTCGAGGGAAGCCATGGCGGTCTCTAGAGTGGACCTTTTGGAAGAGAGGATTCGGCCGAAGGGAGCATCTTGAGAAGATGTTACGTAGGGATCTACGAGTGACGTTTGCAGAGCCGAAGAACATGGATGCTGGGTGGGGGAATCACCGGAGGGTCTTGATGGGGAATAGGAAGGAGCAACGGCAGAGATAGAAGGTCGAGCTGCTCCGTTGCGGCGGGAAAGAGAGCCGTCTTGATCGATATATCTGCGTGCAGAGGGGGTGCGTGATTTGTCTTTGGTGCCTTCGGTGTACGTTTGGCGCCGAGAGAGTGGGTGTTGATCAGAGACGGGGGCGGAGGAGCGAGGAGTGGTGCCCGCTAATGCTGGGCTCTGGGGGACAGGACTGCCACCGGAACGACCGCGGGAGGGAATAGCGACGGGCTGGGTCTTTGAGGAAGACGGGCAGGGTTTGTTGGAGGGGCTGCTGGTACTATTGCGACGATCCAAGGTGGAGGAGGATGTCCGAGCGGAAGATATGATGGGAGGGAGGGTACTGCTTCTGGAGAGGATAGCGTCGAGGACAGACTTTATCTCCGGGGGCATGGGTATGCTGTGTACGATGCTGACGGTGGGCCAGTCGGCGGGTTGTATGATACGGTGCTCGGTTTGGGTGGGGGGCCGGCAGCAACCGGGCCAACCATGGTTGTTGTACACGGTGAGTTTCGGGTTTGAGCGAGCCCACTGTGACGGAAGGGGGTGAGGACGGAGGGGATCGGAGGAGAGGAGGGGAGTAGACCTTGCAATAACCACAGCCGTTAAAAGACTTTACTGTGGAGGAGTGTGGGGATGGGATAGGAGCGGGGAAAGAGAGACGGACCTTCGGCGTTTTTGAGATGAACGACGTCGATGCGGGGATGGTTAGCTCTGTTGTAGCAGACGTCGCGGAGGTGTGGACAGCTGTGGGGGTCGTGAGCGTCGGAGAGGGAGAGCGGGAGAGCGGGAGAATGAATACCGAGCAGCGCTTGGCTTGAAGACCATGCACATTGGACATGGCACGGCAGAAATGTCGGCGGGAGCGTTGTACTGGTAGCACATTATGGAAGAGGAGGAGGAGGAATACCTGCGGGGATATTCTTATACGATACTATAAAAGGTCCTCTCCTCCTCGTCCTCACCACCATCGACAATGGGTAAGTCTCAATCAAAGCTATCCCCAGACCAGCTCGCAGATCTCCAGAAGAACACCTACTGTAAGCACCATCCTGACCGCATCTCATATGCGCTCATCCTGCTTCCCAGTCGACAAGAGGGAACTACAGCAATGGTGCTTTATCCTTCCCTGCTCACTCCCTCACGCACTATCTGACCGTGCCCTAGGTACAAGGGCTTCCTCAAGGACTGTCCATCCGGCCAGCTCGACAGGTCCGAATTCCGTCATATATACAAGCAATTCTTCCCCTTCGGTGACCCTGGCGAGTTCGCAGACTATGTCTTCAACGTCTTCGATGAAAACAAGAACGGGACGATCGACTTTAAAGAGTTCATCTGCGCTCTCAGCATCACAAGTCGCGGCCGCTTGGACGAAAAGCTCAAGTGTATGGCCCCTCTGTCCCAATCGTCCCACATCTCACTCCCCCCCCTTCTACAGGGGCATTCCAACTCTATGACATAGACAAGGACGGCTTCATCACCTACGACGAGATGCTCCAGATCGTCGCCTCCATCTACAAGATGACCGGTCAGATGGTTAAGCCCCCCGCCGATGAAGACACCCCAGAAAAGGTCTCTCTTCCCTTTTCATTTCCTTTCCCCACCTGACCCTGGATTCCCAGCGTGTACACAAGATTTTCACAAATATGGATCGAGACAAGGACGCAAAGCTTACTTATGATGAATTCGTAGAGGGCAGTAAGCAAGATCCGACTATAGTTCAGGTAAGTCCCACCCAACCACATGGTACTCCCTTCCCTGACTCACCATGTGATCCATCCCATACAAGGCCTTGTCTCTCTATGATGGCCTAGTATAGGTTCACGCGTGAATTCACCTCCCATCGTATCTTATCTCATTAACGCTCGCGAAGCGGTCTCATGTACCACTATCTCCCCTTAATCGGCACTTCTCGCGGCGAAATAAACTGTCGGACTTGGATACGATCTCCACATTTGTGTACAATCTCATGCAACGGTTGTGTTTTGCTCCTAGATGCTACTATAGTGTACTGTTACTACCCTCTACTTGGAGCCAGCTTTCCATACTTGCCAAGGATCTTCGTGTCCATATCTTCCCCTCCCCAGCTGTACAGCCCTTCCGCAAACTCTAGATTGTCCCGTTCCGCCTTGAACAACTTGGCATAATCCTGTGGCTGCCCTGCCTGCGCAGTTCCCATTGCCGCGAATGGCGACACTGTCATGTCACGCGTAGAATCGGCAGCTACCAGACGGAGAGCCGCATGTCACCATTAACGCTCGAAACCATGAATGAAGGCACCCACAATTTTCACCACCGAGGATAAGACGGTATAATCCATTCAGGCCGAAAAAGTTGAGGAAGTACCACGACAGTGAGGACACCCACCGGACGTCCATATCGGGTGTTTCAATGCCACGCTGAAGCATCGACTTGAACCCAAGCGTCAAGGGAAAGGGCAACCTGACTATTTTGAAAAAAAAATCTAAGTATTATGCAACATCAGACCAGCTGTGACGTACTTAGGACAAACCCCTGGAAGAAAAAGTTGATCCAGCCCATAATGACCATTTGCGGTACCATCATCACCACTTGCGTCTTCATCCCGGCCATCATCCCATCCATGGCAGCCGGGTCCGAGAAAGGATTCGATCCAGACAAAGCCGAGTCACCTTTGGGTGGTCCGTCTTTAAGATATGTGCCAGCCTTGAATGCTTCGGAAAGGTTCTGTGATATCGTCTTGTAGTATAACGGGGGTATAGGCGACTTTGCAGACGTGGCGCGGAGTATTTGAGATCTCGCGAGAGCCCGCCTGGATGTATGCAACATTTTCGAACCACGTCATCAATAGATGGCGAAGGGACATACAGTTCACGAAGTGCTGCACGGGACGACTTCTTGGGCGTCGACTGTAGTAAAAGTACGACATAGTGTCGTAGCACACCAACAAGAATCTTGGAATAAAAAAAGATGTGGTCAGCGAACGGCGTTCATGGCTGTGGGATGCGGCTACCATGACGAGAGTGATTGGGAACAGGACCCAGTCCCGTATTTGCGGGTCGAGATATAAAGAGACCCTGCCAATTGATCTCTGTTAGTCTGGACACAACGCATCAGGACAGCCATAACAATAATACGGACGGAGTGGACATGACGGTTGGCGCGAGGCTTGCTCAACTGCCTCTTTTGGTGGGACACACAGCCGCAGCCGCAACACTCTCATCCGCTCCACCATGGACAACTCTCCAACCGCACTTTTTGATACGTATGAGCAAGACTTTCGTCAAATACTTGACGGTGTACGGTCGAAGCTCGACGGAGATGGCAAAGATGAACGTGGAGGTACGGTCAATGCACACCTTCTCTGTCGAAAATCACCAATGTATCCGAGCAGAACAGAGAAGAACAGCTCTCAGGCGAGTAGAGATGGAATTAGATGAGGGCGATGAAATGGCATGTATTGTCCTTTTCGTGCCCCTCACTGGCTAACATATGTCCAGATCTCGCAAATGGAGATTGAAATCCAGGGGATACCTCAATCTCTCAGGCCCCAGTATCAGACTCGCCTCAGAACTGCCAAAGCGGATCTGACGAGGTTCAAAAAACTATCCAAGGACCTGCACACCCAATTTTCCCGTGCGGACTTGCTCGCATCACCTGGGAGAGCTGGTACCCCAACCTCGGATGAACCTTATGGCACAACGAGCGACAGAACGAGGTTGTTGGCCGGTGTTTCGACGTTGGAAGATGGATCGAGACGATTGCAGGAATCTCAGCGAATCGCTCTCGAGACCGAGGACCAGGGTGCTGAGATTCTGATGAACCTTCGTGCTCAGCGAGAGCAAATCGAGAATGCAAGAGATACCGTAGGCTATAGTTTCGCAGAGCTCTGGACATCCCACTAATTATCTCTTAGCTACGGACTGCAGACACGTCCATAGACCGTGCGTCTGGGACGCTGAGGAAAATGATCAAGCGGTAAATTCAGTCTCGTCAGCTCGCGTCGGTAGATTACCACTCTGACCGTTTGACCCAGGATGTATCAGCAGCGTGTAGTGACTGCTGCCATCATCGTCTTCCTTGTCCTGCTCATTGCAATCATCATTTGGGAAAAGCTTTTCCGCTAGAACACGTTGATTATTTATTACATGCACATTGTCCATTACTGATCCACGGACGGTATATTTATCATCTCTACATACCAGTCCTCTCTGCCCCTTCCAATACTATCGTTCGAGGTCGGGTAAAGTTTTCATATGGTGTATATGAAGAACGCGTTCCTTTTATTCGTTAGAGTTACTGTTATTGTGATTTACACAATCACTTACTGTTTATCAGTCAAATCCGCAAAAGCGTGCCGCTCAGCCTCTTGCTGAAGCTTATCGTCCGTCCAGCCTTTGGCCGCCTTTAATTCTGCCAATGCTTTGAGCTTCTTCCTATTCAGCCTGACATTGATGTAACGCAAAAGGTAGGCCACGCCCATTTGCACTGTTAACAGAACCATGATTGCTGTCTTTCCGGGAATATATGCAGGTGCATCTGACGGCTGGAATATCTCCGTTCCAATGATATTGCCGACGGAGAAGAAGGTCAACGTCAAAGCATTGATCGTGAGCTGACAACCAGTTCAACAACGAAGATCATGTAAGAGAAGCACAGGAATTGACCTTCTTCGTGTACCCACTCGTATTGCTGGCATTATATGCGTATATGACGGACAGGGTACTTCCGAAAGTTCCGATTAGATACGTCCCTTGGTGAAATATCAGCTGTCAGAACTGGATCCAATCTCCATAAAGCGCACCAAAGAGTAAGACCACCTTTTCATTGGTCCCATTGAAACCGATGAGGAGAGCTACAATGGTGTGAGTCATAAAAAAAGAACATGAACGCAGTATCCCTAACCCATTCCAACAATTGTGGGTAACGTCGCCCAAATTACAGGAAGCATCCTTTCCCCCTAATCTTACGTGAACACGAGCATCCCCACTAGTGAAAAACGACTGGCCTTTCTATCGGAGTACCATCCACATATTACCACAGAAAACACTTCTATAATACCAGCTGGAGTTGCAAGTATCAACGTCTGCCTCGATCTAGGATCATGATGGACCAGTGAGGATACGGTTTCCCAAGCACAAAGGGTCGACGCACGTGTAACCAAAGTTCTTGATGATGATGTTGCTAACTGGATATCCATAGGTTAAAGCGACACAGTCATCCGAAGTAAAGGGGTACCAACAATTGGTCAATCCACCACTTGGGATGTCGGCTGCATTCACTCAGTATGGGTTTGATAGGAGGTACGATGAAACACACTTAGCATGGTGGCAAGGACTATCAGCCACGTGCGTACATCCAGCAATGCTTCCATCACTTGTTCTTTTTTGAATTTTTTATTTGCTACGCCACCTTGGTCATCACGGACGCGCTCAAGGCATGCTATGCGCTGTTCCTCAGTCAACATACGCCAGGTCATAGGAGAATCGGGGAACCAAAGCAGGACGACCAAGCTGATTAGAACAGCGAGACCACCGAGGAGGTAGAAGATTATCTGATACCCTCGGAGTACAGTTCCACCGTAGAATGAGATTCCCTATCGACAAACATACCAAGGATGAATTCAAGGATGTGTTTTCTCCTTCAAGCACTTACATACGAGACAAATCCACCAAATACTTGCGTGAATCCAAGCTATTTCGTTTGGTCAGAAAGGCTCCGCTAGGTAGAAAAGAAGATGAACCATCATATAGAAGTACGCAATGCGTGTGGCCTTGCTCTGGGTCAGACCCGTGTTTCCAGACGTATGACAGCCTACCTGTTCATTCTTTTTGTAAAACATAGATATGACCAGAATCAGAATAGGTGCCACACAGCTTTCGCACATTCCTAGTGGAGGATAAGACAAGCGAATAGGCAATGGACCAGCACCATACCCAGGATAAATCGGAGGACAAAAAATGCACCAAATGACTTGGCAGTCGCATGACAGATTAGGACAATTCCCCATAGGAAGATATTAGCACCTGGCAAAGGTAAGTATCGGGCGGACATGGCACAACGTGACGCACAGAGATACTTTGCTAGCGGGAGTTTTTGTGCGATGTAAACAGTCGGGAATTCCCAAACAATGTAACCTGTACTTTGTGCGTTATGTCAGACACACGGGGTAAATGTGTAGTTGCTTGCCAAGGTAAAACGCCATGGAGACTAAGTTGTATTTCTGAAGAGTGTTGAGTCTCAGCTGAAAATCACTTGTAGTCATCCGGATTACCTGCCCGGTGATGGGGAACCCCATAATGCTAGCGTAAGGCATTTCAATTGTCGACATTGGCTAGATACAACGCTGCACAAACCTCGCATAGTTAAGGGATGTCTTGTCGCTTATTCTGGATTTTAGGAAGCTGAACTGGAGAGAGGTCAAAAGATTTACAGAAACTGGATGAAGTAAACAAGGGCCGCGATTGTCGGTATGAAGAAGTCCTATAGCTTTGATATGAAGCTGTTTTCAATTATGGTGTAACGACTAGCTCACTAGTCTTCTCCTAAGCTTGCGGTTGTATTCATCGCTGAAGCGCTGGCGTTCAAGTGCACCCACAAGTCGTAGAGCCTCGTCTCCATCTTCAAGCGAATTGATAGGATTTTCTGGAACAACCCCCTTGGTTTCACAAAGGCCCTCTTTGGCGGGGGGATGCATGATAGTTACTACATCGGCGGCTGGTAATGCAAAGTTCTTATCAGGACAGACGTTCAGACACGCTATTTACCATGCGACTTCAGACTGTCGCATGACCGGCTGGAAGGGTCATCTGTGACCCGCATTGCCTCAAGGCTAGATCAGAAACCCAACTGTGAGAGTCATTTCTGTCAAACACAATATCGACACACCGTGACTAATGACTGAATCTTCGTCTGCATACCATGCATTCACGTATCACGAAAGTAGAACTCAGCGTTCATGACTTAACAAGGAGACACCTACAGTGGTGGTTTTTGTTCACTATGCCGACCGGGTAACTCTTCATATATTGACGCATGGTGACCTTCGACGAGCAACACTAGGTGCCGTGTGATTAACAGTCTGAGGAACGTGTCGTGGCGTTACAAGAAGGGGCTCCTGCGCGTCTCGACTGCTCCCGACACACTGATAAGGCATCGCCAAGGGCAGAATGACAATGTCTGATGACCTGTCTATATAATGAATAAGGTAGCCTGCTTCCCACTGGTCTCGGAACCAAATGTTGGAGAGGATGTCTTATATGGGAGTAAACGAAAAAAAACCGAGAGTTGCGTACCGGGTCAGTCAACCTGTGTGATGATAAGACTCACGACTTGGTGTCTCATCGACACCCACATGAATGCCAAATCGAGTAAATAAAACACTGCGGGAGAAAAGGAACAAAGTCACAACAATTCACTCTAGACGCTGGCGGGCTACATAGCTTGTCCATACTCGTGTGAACCCTGCTCTCCATGTCTCTGGTACTGATGGTATGGATCCCCGTAGGATGCGTAGTCATAGGCATATGCTGGCTGGGCATAGTGACTCGGATAGTCCTGCACATCACGAGCAATTCCCACCGCACCATCGCTTGGTGGCCGTACTGCAGGGGTCGGCCTGCCTTGATACACATCATAGACGTCTGCGACATAGTTCTCTGGCATCCCTGGATGGCCATACGTCCCCGTTTGTTGGTAAGATATAGGAGCTGCAGCTGCAGAGAGGTTGACTTGGCTGCTATAGTCATCGTCGTACATGTAGCGTTGAGGCGGTTCCTCGTCAAAGGTAGCTGTGGAAGGATTGTATTGTCCATATGCGCCTGGTGCCTGTTGAGAATACCCCCCGTTGTACGCTGGCATAGGGGGGTAATCAGAGTAGTCAACTCCTACGGGATTTGTGTGATAACTTGGCGCCATGCTCTTGTTATCAGAAGGATAGTGGTAGTCTTGGGCATAAGGACTTGGGGATGGCCCTCGCTTGACGGCGGAGGTAGCGTCGGCATCATCATCATCGACGGAGAGGTTTGGAAGTGTGGGTTGTGGTAAGGGCTTGGCAATCATTTCACCCTTCTTGTTCTTGAGGTGAGAAAAGTCGCCCATAGCCTCCTTCTTGGCAAGCGCAGCAGCCTTAGCTAACCGCTCCTTATTGCGGCGTTTGATGACCTCGGCAATACGCTAAAGACCGCTTGGTTACAAGTAAGATGCGTACAGTCGAAAACTCACTTTGTCAACTTTGTGGCAGACATATTCCTGAAAATTTGAGATTAGCCTATATCTATCGGGTTCGGATGCTAAGCAAAGCCTACCTTTAAGTTTCCTTGAATGTAGCAAAGGAGAGGAATATAAAAGATGCCGGCGATAATTAACAGAAGAAGCGAGCCGGCAAAGATGACAAAGGTGAAAAACGTAGAAACAGTCAGGGCGGACGTCGAGAGACTGTTTCCGGCGAAGTACTTCGACACATTGTACCATGGACCATTGTCCCTCTTGGCGAGGTAAATACTATAGAGAGTGAGGGCGTTAATTGTCTGTCGAGGACCATCAGACAAAAGCAGCCGCTTCCAACCTATATTGGGACGTTAGAGCTCATATGGTGACAAGAATTCAAATGACTTGCTCTTGAACGTAAAGAAGATAAAGAAAGCAAAGTCATCCTTCTTCTTGGTGGAATTACTGATGTGGTCGAAGAAGCAGAAGTGATCATATGAGCCTGCAACAGAATGCACTGAGTGATCGATAGTATCTGCTAATACAGTGGCATACGAAGTGAATAATAGTGGTTCGCCATCACGTTCGTGAATGCATATGAAATATCCCGACTGGCTATTATCTTCTTTGATTTGCGAGCTTCATATGCCAGCTACAGAGATAAGAAGACAGTAGGCTGGGTCGAGCGTGCATACTCACCAATAGGAAACCAAAGATGATACACCCTACGAACAACCACTTTCCGATATTAAAAGGGATATAGAAACAACCATCTTGATGTTGACAGTCATTGAAGATTTGATTTGACCACGTCGAGGTGGTCAACATTGTGGTTGCAGAAAAGATATCCGAGATATACACGAGAAATGATTTGAGAATGATGATATAAAGCCACAAGTACCTAGATGTGTGCGAGGTTAGACGTTGATTTGTGTTACAGATGGGGGAAGGTATCCTGCACAGGTGTAATGTGATAGCTGGACTCACTTTAATCGCATGAAGAATCCATTGTCAGTAAATTCCCGTGTGTCGATGAAGTCGAACTATAAAAATGACTTCATTCATGGCCTTGGAAGAGTAACTATTCTATGGGGTACCTTGTGGTCAGGAACAATTTCCCGTTTCCATGCAGGGCCGGAACACATTTTATGGGGTTGGTATAGTCGATCAAGGAGCGATCACGACGGCGAGCGAGTTGTCGAGTACGGTGAACAAGGATCGTTGGTGCGGGGATGCGACACAGTCGCAACTGAACTGAACTGACCGCGCTAAAAGGAGTGGACGAGAAAAGAGAGAACCGACTAATCGCTGGGAAATGCGGAGCACTGTATGTAGGGAGCGTGGGAGGAGGGAAGAACGGACAAAAGGCAATGAAGTAGGCTTCTGTCTCAAGGCAACAGAGACCCAAGATTACATAATCGAGTACCAGTTACCTCGGATCATTTTCCCCTAATGACCACTGTACAGAAAATCAATGTAACGTTGTCAGTTCTGTTGTTGACGAGCGGCGTTAAGCGGCGAAAGAAATCCTTTTCGCCGCTTATTCCATCAAGTCGTCCTCGCTGTCGTCGCATTTCTTCATCCAACCACTCTTTTGATCCACTATAACCGACCCATCTCTCGAAGTTCGTCCCAATTTTACATGCGAAGCATACCGTGTGACCTCACCAACTTGCTCACGCTGTTATAAGATCCAGTTAAGCTCTTATAAGATTTATGTGAATTTACTGATCGGCGGCAGAGTTGCCAGCCATGTCGTGTGCATCCCTGCCTTTTTTTTATTCACAGCACGGATCGTACTACCCGTGTGCAGTGGTAAGTACATCGGTCGGACGAGCCAGACCCTGATAGTGGGATGTGGATCCCAAGGCCAGGCTTCAATATTCAATCCAATTAAGCTGACATGTCGATCATTCATATTTATCCTGTCAGGCTGCGCACTTGAGGTCATCCCGCGGTCTGTAACCGTACTCCTTTTATCCCGTCCGAGGCTCAGATCCAGCCCTATCATTCCTTTGATATTGCACCATGACTTGGAAGTCCTCGGGAAACACGCTTAAATCCTCGCTCCTGTGCGAGCCAAAACCTGGTAGCTTTGCACAAAGCTTTCCTACAATATGCCGTTCCACCTATACGGTACTAGTAGTAGATAATTACCTTGCTTGCAAGGTCTCTGGTGAGTCGAAATTGTCCCACTCTTCGGTACTCATGATAGTCGTAAAGCAAATGCCTCTACTTAGTCCTAGTTGTGCATCTATTATTTCTCCGTATTCCACACCCCGGCTGCACCCACGTTGTCTGCGAGAAAATTCATCTGACCGAAACTGTGTCTGACTGTGTCGGAGGAGAGCCATTTCCGGCCTGGTGTGCACAAACCGTTGACCATGCTTGGGCTGTAATTAGGGGGCAGCACATCATTGCTCTGGACTACCATTGAAAATTGGAGCATGGCAATTACAACAACTTCATGGCCGACATTCACTCCCTGCACGTCCTATGCTCTGCAGACTGCCCCTCACTGCGCTCCCAAGCAATCGCCACTGACATCGTTTGATGGCCCACTGCTCTCCAAGGAGGGAAAACATGCAAGGAGATAGATATGACAAGAATTCCTTTCTCAGATCTCTACATCCTCTCCAAAAGTAGTATATTACAAGTATTACACACTATGTATCATCATAATATGACGCCGTCCACTCGCCTGCGCAAATCAGCCGCTCAAGCAAGGTTTCTGCCGACGAAGGAGCCGAGTCGGGTACCTTGCACATCGCTGTATGCGTCGTCAGCCCCTCCTACCTCTTGGGAGTTGCAGTTCATCTCTTGCCTGACTTTCGTTCGGAGCCAGTAAGTGTAGTACGATGCCATTGCATGCAATCCCACGATCTGTGACGGTTACATAATCAAGTACTACAAGGACCTTGCGACTTTTTGATCATCATCATCACCCGCAACGATGACCACCGTACAGAAAATCAAAGTATGTCAGTCTTTTGTGTAGGTTCCATTTTCCTTGACAGATACCGATTACTGCAAGGAAATCGAAGATGAGATGGTAATCTTGAGCAACATCTTCCGACCGTAGCTTCATTCACCCAAGCCCGTAGGCCAGAAGTATGTTTGTGTACCGATACTTATCCTCTACACTTGCCAAACATATTCAATCACTTAGCCCAAAAGAACAAGGCCACCAGCTACCACCTCGGTCAACTCAAGGCCAAACTCGCCAAACTCAGGCGAGAGTTGATATCGCCATCTGGAGGCGGTGGTGGTGGTGGAGGCATCGGATTCGATGTAGCTCGCACAGGAGTGGCGTCCGTTGGCTTCGTCGGTTTCCCGTCTGTCGGAAAGGTGAGAGTTATGACCCTACTCAGTTTCATTTTCATGCTGAGCCATTTGCAAGTCTACTCTCATGTCAAAACTTACAGGAACCCATTCAGAAGTCTCGGAGATTGACTTCACCACCCTTACCACCGTTCCTGGCACCCTGAAAGTACACGGTGCCCCAATACAGATTCTAGATTTACGTGAGTACTTCATGTTTTTCAAAACTAACACTCAGTACTCCTTAGCTGGGATTATCGAGGGTGCGAACGACGGTCGTGGCAGAGGTCGTCAGGGTAAGTCGTTTGTACGTGTATATGGCTCTTCTGCTGATGGCCCTAGTGATCGCTGGTACGAAATGAGGCACAGCGACCTGGTGAAGACTTATTTTTCCTTTGGCAGTTGCTCGGACATGCAACCTTATCTTCATCGTGCTTGATGTTCTCAAACCTCTCGGAGACAAGAAGATTATTGAAAGCGAACTAGAAGGATTTGGTATCCGACTCAATAAAAAACCACCTGCGATCATAGTTCGCAAGAAAGACAAGGGCGGAGTTGCAATCACAAATACTGTGCCCCTCACAAACATTGATCACGATGAAATCAAAGCCGTGCTCAGCGAATACAAGCTCAGCAATGCGGATGTCACCATACGCGAACCAAATTGCACCTCGGATGACCTAGTAGATGTAATCGAAGGCAACAGGCAAGTTTTCACCCCCTCTCTGTTTATAGCAACTCACATAGCAGACAGAGTTTATATACCGGCTGTCTATGTAAGTTCATGTCATGATCACAGTCCGAATCTTCGTGTTGACCCAAATTTATAGGTTCTCAACAAGGTGAGCCAGTATTGCCACTCGAATCCGTTGAACCCATCATATTCCCCACTAGATAGATGCCATTTCGATAGAAGAACTTGATCTTCTGTAAGCGACTTACCTTGATTTCTTCGCTTGATGAAACATCCAATATTGTCCTCCAGATATAAAATACCAAACAGCGTACCAATATCGTCCAAAGAGTGGATGAACATCGACGAACTAATTGAGCAGATGTGGGTAGCTCTGGAGCTTGTCCGTGTTTACACGAAACCGCGGGGACAGTCGCCGGATTATTCAGCTCCAGTTGTCCTGCGTCGGGGAAGGTGCTCGATCGAGGATTTCTGCAGTGCAATCCACAAGGAGATCGCGAAACAGATGAAATAGTAAGCCTCAGGGCGTTTTCCATGCATCATCTTACTGAAATACCCGTAGCGCCATTGTGTGGGGATCCAGCGCAAAGCACGCACGAGGGCAGAAAGTCGGCCTAGATCACATTTTGGAAGACGAAGATGGCAAGTCAAAGTGGTTCTTCTGAAATCCTTACATTAACCATCATACACAGTTGTTCACATCTCAAAGCGGTAGATAAACAGCCATAGCTTGTATTTCGTCCGATGCTGGTGTGAAATGCGTGTTACTATTGCCTGAGGTATATCATACCCAATCGGATGAATGCCCACACCAGACCAAGCGCACAGTATACGCTCGTCATCATCAAGGGAAGAAACTCGACCTGAGAATCCCCACCAAAAACCAACGGAAAGGCAAGAATGAATCCCAGCAATGGACTGAAGCCCAGTAAATATGCATTCTCTAACTGCTCCAGTATGACCCAGGGTAACGTAGTCGGGAACCTGACGAGGCTTAAGAAGACTTCACAAGTAATGACGTGGGTTCGCTCACTCATAAACTTGTCTGTGTAATGGAAGAAGTACCATAATGCCCCAGATAAGAGAGTAGACCGTCTTGATCAGAGTTTCTGTGCCAGAATAAGATCATCAGTACCGTTCCACCAAAAAAGACTCACCGCTAGGAGTGAATAGCAAAGGGAAGAGGGAGAATATCCCGGAAATGCTTGCTATCATGTAAGTCTTGAAATGGGCGTAGTCATCTGTTGCAAGCAGACTACCAATCTATGAG
>JBBPNM010000145.1:0-14320 GCA_038090895.1 Boletus bicoloroides
AAGATCGCTATCACGCGCGCACCCACGTCGCACGATCGGGGCATGCCTTCACCCTCAACATTAAACGAAGACCCAAACCGAAACCCACCAGTCGCGTACGCATCGCCCTCTCATGCTCGCGCCACACCGACTGACTAGCATCAGGGAGACGACGAACCACCCGCCAAGATGACCAAACTCGCCATCGTCCAAGAACGCGAAGAAGACAAGTATGACCATCGCACGACACTCAAGTGCTGGCAATGCGATCCAGTAAACGGAAAGGAAATCGTAGCAGATGATAACACGGTATGTATTTTCCTGCCTCGTTTGGCTGGGCCCTGTGTTCACGCGTCCCTTTTGGGGATCAGACAAGGCGCTTGACCGAGGGGATCATGCAGTCGCTCTCGTCCGCCCGTCAGTCAGAAGTCAAGGCTTGGGAAGAGGAGATCATCCCTTGCGAGCATACACTATTGCTCGAACAGCTCGCGAGCGGGCCCATTGCCGCTGAAGGTGGGTCGTCAATCTCGAACGCGTCGCGGGTCGCTCTGAAGGCGAACGTAGGGCTCGCCCATTGCGCTTCTTGCGAGTTGACGTCTAATCTGTGGCTTTGCCTGACTTGTGGTGCACTTGGTTGTGGGCGTTCGCAATTCGGTGGCACTGGCGGAAACAGTCACGCATTGGCGCACTTCAACCTAACTCAGCATCCGGTTTGCGTAAAGCTCGGGACAATCACACCCGAGGGTGGAGCAGGTATGTACACGGACGTTTTTCGAGATAAACAACTAAGTATGCTGGTAGATATCTACTGTTATGCATGTAACGATGCACGTCTCGATCCCGAGTTGACGACACACCTCACTGCATTCGGAATAAATGTGACATCTCAAAAGAAAACAGAGAAAAGCATGACAGAGCTGGTGAGGCATTTCCACTCCAAGACCCCTTTCCCACAACGCTCATGCTACGTGCAGCAAATCGAACAAAACTTGACCTTTGATTTTTCTCTTACGGCTGAAGACGGAAGCGCTTTGAAACCTGTCTTTGGTCCGGGCACCACTGGTCTCAGTAATCTCGGAAACAGGTGGGGTTAGCTTGTTGCCACGCGGTAGACAAACTCGCTCATCGCGTTTCCCTCAAGTTGTTACATGGCTTCCGTCCTACAAATGCTATTCTCACTTCCTCCCTTCCAAGAACGGTATTATCGCCGACCATCATCAGATATATCTCCAGAAGATGTCTCTGAGCAGGCTCTGGTGCACTGGGCGACCTGCGGCCAGTCACTACCTGCGGACTGTCTTGAATGTCAACTGTTCAAGCTCGCAGACGGTCTTTTGAGTGGACGGTACTCGAACCCACATACTGAGCAACGTCCGTTCGACGCTTCCTTGGATTACCGCGGAAGACTAACGTCTATCCAGCACCTTTGGATCCGCTTGCGCATACCGCACCAGAGCATACGCCTTGGCAGGTCGGTCTCAAACCTGCCGGGTTTAAAGCGCTTGCCGGCAAGGGCCACGCCGAGTTCGCGACCATGCGGCAACAAGATGCAGAAGAGTTCTTTGGGTATTTGCTTACTGTGATCAGACGGCATAACCACCAGGCGAGAGGTGGGGCATCAGGTAAGCGTTCGCTGGTATTCGAGGTCATCGACGGCCCAGCATAACGTCATAGGAGAGGGTGAGCCAACGGAGATCTTTTCGTTCGGATTGGAACAACGCTTGGAGTGTTTGGGATGTCGTCGGGTAAGGTATCGCGTCGACAACATGGATGTCCTGAGCCTCGGTGTCCCAGCGACTGAAATCTCGGAAGGCGAAAGCGCCCAAGATGCATCAAAGCCGGCATATGCGCCAGTTCCCTTGGAGTTGTGCCTCGACCACTTCCTTGGCCAGATGGGGCAGGAAACGCTGGAATACCAATGTGAGGCAGGGTGCGGGAAGACACAGGCGATCAGACAGACACAACTCGCCACGTTCCCCGACGTGCTTGTCATTCATGCTAAGAAATTCCAGCTCAAGAATTGGGTTCCTACGAAACTAGGTATGTACTCGTCGACCTGACCCGTCAGCACGACCTACCGAATGTAACCACAGACATTCCCATTATCCTGCCTGAGGGGGATCTTGTGTTGGATGGATACCTCGGCAAGGGATTACAGCCAGGTGAAGAAGAGCTTCCGGATACATCTCCCTCTGGATCTGCACCGTCACTCCCGCAATTCGATGCGGAAGCGATGGCTCAGTTGGAGGGTATGGGCTTTCCACTTGTAAGATGCCAGAAAGCACTGCTCGCGACTGGTAATTCTGGCGCTGAGCCTGCCATGGAATGGTTGTTCAACCACATGGAAGATCCCGGTACGTGAGCATCCATCCAACTGACGAGCGAGACTGAGTCTACTGGGCAGACATCGATGAACCTATTCAGCTCAGTGCACCGAACGTCTCAGAGCCCTCGGCGGATCAAGTTGCGCTACTGGCAGACATGGGTTTCACGCACGCACAAGCCCGCAAAGCACTCTTGGAAACCGTACGTAGCGTCACGTAGCCATTGCTATTGCACATGACTGATGCGACGCGCAGGGCGGGAATCCTGAACGAGCGGTCGAGTGGTTGTTCAATCATCCCGATGACACTGGCGAGGTCACGGTCTCCGCGGAAACGGCGACGGCGACGAAACAGACACCTCCTGGCTCTGCAGCCCTACCGGCGATCTACCGACTCAAGGCATTCATCTCGCACAAGGGCCCGAGCGTGCATTCCGGGCATTACGTCGCCCACATTCGGTTGGCGCGTTCGCGGTCGGGAGATGCGATGGAGGTGGATCCAGACTTGGACAGGAATGGAGCGTGGGTGTTGTTTAATGATGAAAAGGTGGTGTTGGCTGATCGGACGAGCGTGGAGGAGCTGGAAAAGCTGGCATACATGTACGTGTTTGAGAGGGTCCCATCTGTGTAGGCAACTTTGCGATGCACTACGTTCTACAATGGAAGTACCTGACACAGGCTTCGAGCGTGACGAGTGAGTCGTCTGACTGGCTCGGTGGTTTGACTTTCGACGGCCGAGATTATGGCAAGGGTTCAGACTCTGAACTCTGAAATGCATACCGGGGTTGGCACGACGGCGTCTAAGCATCAAGACGAGTTTATTTCGACTGAAGCGAAAAACCGCGTGCTCGATGCGCGCCCAAGGACGTTGTCTGATCGAGAATTATAACCCGACTCGTGCTGTGGAATTTGCATATTGTTATCCACGAGGAGTTTGCTGAACTTTTTCCTGTCAGGGAAACGGTAGTCGTGTGAATGACGAGTATGACATACCATAGCGAACAGGATCGTCCTGGTCATGGCCAAAGAGCTCCAACCGTCATGCTATCATTCGCGGTACTTGTATGCTTATGGCAGAGTCAAAGGAGCGTCAGCTCGATGGTTATCGATCGAACGTTCGGAATGGGGATGATAGGTGAGCTACCAACTTGGCAGGTAAACTGCATTTGGGTGGGAGTGATTGTTGTTGTACGAATACCCGACTATCTTATGTAAACAGCTGGTTGGACATCGTCTACAATAACTTCAATGGAACAACACGCTCTCGCATTCCTCTAACAGGACGATATACGGAACTGACCAGTGATAGGAAACGGATCCAAGAATCAGGGCAACAGGGTAGCAAATATCAGGTCCCCACTGCCAAACGTTTATAGTACTTCCTAATTTTGGAATCCCAAGCAAAGGCGAGGTGTGATTTTATTGATAGCTCATTATCATTATTGATCCGTTGATTAGGTCAAATACTTTTTTTTTTCGAATGATTATCGGTCCTAACACTGATCTGGGGTACATCGCTTTGAGGGAGGGCGATGAAATTCAGTTTGAAAAAGGACCCAAAGGCAAGAAGCTCAACAATGGATCTATTCTAAGACTTTGTGACCTTCAGCTGGCTGTTGTTCGAGTTCTGAAGATGAGTGGTACTGCTAATATAATTTTGGAGTGGAAGGACCAAGCGGCTGTCATCGTCTCTTCGTTGACTCCTGTGATGTGTTGGAGGCCAAACTCTTTCTGTCTGGCAGCGCCGTGGTTGCATAGTTCTCTCCACCGTACCAGAAAGTCAGATCATCGGGCCTCAAAACCCGACCGATTCGTGATCCAATGTCTCCTTAGGTGTCAAGAGCCACCAATCGTACCATACGAACATCGAATCAAGCTCCTGCGGTCCTCGATTTTTGTGTTATTTCGCTGTTCGTAAGGGAGACATCGTCCAACGCTGCCGCGCTAGCACCAGGCGTGTGTCGTGCTGGCGGTACAGTGTTACATTCTTTTACCTACTCCTACTTCCGGCCAGAAAATGGGACACTCTTTTGGCGTCATACAGGTACCGGATTATCGTCGTATGTTGCGACTTGGCCGGCCTGAATTGCGTCGAGAACGTCAGCACATGGTTTACGGAAGCCTGATCCCGAGGCTGAACATCGCACCTCGATATGATTGGTCTCTCGGACTCTACTCTTGGCAAGATGTCTATAATTATGTGCGACATACGCTTGGCTGGCCACTATATCCCGCTTGAATGACTTTTGATGGCCGGAGAAACATAAAGACGAATCGGAATAAATCTACACATTGAACTTCTGAGCCAAAGTTGCCACGATGACTGGGTCAAACTAAGAACAACTCGAAGTTTCGATTGAAATATATATATATGAATATTCATGTAGTACAGCCCAGTAGTATCTCAATAGATTATCCTAGAATACTCCTCGTGCGCACCAATGATCAGGAATCATCCCGGTCTATAAGTGTTAATGACGCTGGTCTCGCGTTTGTAGGGAGTTCTGTTGATGTCAGTCAGAAGTACCCTGGAAGATGCCGTGGAATCATACTGACAGCCGGTGTAGATACCATTGATGTCTGCGCCATTCTCCTCGGGCTCCCCTTTTCGTGATGTCAGCCAAAGTCTACAATATTCATTAAAATTATACTGACCACGAGTGTAGATACCATTGATGTCTGCGCCATTCTCCTCGGGCTCCTCTTTTCGTGATGTTAGCCAGAGTCCAAAACATCGCTTAGAATCATACTGACCACGAGTGTAGATACCATTGATGTCCGCACCATTCTCCTCGGGCTCCTCTTTTCGTGATGTTAGCCAGAGTCCAAAACATCGCTTAGAATCATACTGACCGCGAGTGTAGATACCATTGATGTCCGCACCATTCTCCTCAAGCTCCCCTTTTCGTGATGTCAGCCAGAGTCTACAATATTCATTAGAATTATACTGACCACGAGTGTAGATACCATTGATGTCTGCGCCATTCTCTTCGGGCTCCCCTTCTCTCGACGTCAGCCAGAGTCTACAATATCGCTTAGAATTATACTGACCGCGAGTGTAGATACCATTGATGTCTGCGCCATTCTCCTCGGGCTCCCCTTCTCTCGACGTCAGCCAGAGTCTACAATATCGCTTAGAATTATACTGACCACGAGTGTAGATACCATTGATGTCTGCGCCATTCTCCTCGGGCTCCCCTTCTCTCGACGTCAGCCAGAGTCTACAATATCGCTTAGAATTATACTGACCACGAGTGTAGATACCATTGATGTCTGCGCCATTCTCCTCGGGCTCCCCTTCTCTCGACGTCAGCCAGAGTCTACAATATCGCTTAGAATTATACTGACCACGAGTGTAGATACCATTGATGTCTGCGCCATTCTCCTCGGGCTCCCCTTTTCTTGATGTCAGCCAGAGTCCGGAACATTATTTAGAATTATACTGACCGCGAGTGTAGATACCATTGATGTCTGCACCGTTTTCCTCCAGGTCTCTGCGGTAAGCAAGACCCACAGGGCTTGCTTGCGCCGAGCGTGCGATGAAGAGTGGCAAAAGTGCGGTGAGATAAAAGTAGAGTGTTCTGAGCTGCATGGCTAGTATTTCGCTTTCTTGACGATGTCAGTAGGCTGGTTTTTTCAGTCCACAGCACAGTCCATCACCTTTTATACGCATCCAACGGCCGTGGCGTTATCCGTCTTACCGATTCTCCTGATAGCGTTGCCCGACCAAAGTGAAAGTTTCTTTGCTCATCCCCTGAGCGTTCGTGGCGTTTTTCCGGCAAGTCGATAAGATGCCAAAGTGAGGTACATTAGTGATACCTCGCTTGTAGGGGGGGAACTGTACCCTCATGCGTTATTGTTAGATGTTCGGCCTTTTGAAGAAGTACCGTGATGATCCGCTTCTGTCGCATAACTTGACCTCAATTGACGACCTTCAAGGGCTCCGAATGGAACAACATCCCAGATCGGTCATGAACAAAGGTATGAAGTTGTCTGATTGGTATGTTGATAAGATACCATGGCAAGGTATGCAGATGATATTTGTGCTCACCTCCGAGTCATGAGCGCTTGTTGCGTGTTCCGGCATGTTGATAAGATGCCAAAGTGAAATTACCTAAATGATACTTTCCTTCTAGTAGGTGCAGCGTTACCATTCCCGACCTTCCATTCTGCCAGAATGATGCGACTCGTGAATCTCACTGAATCTCCTGGGGCTGAAAATGACCCAAAATGATGTGGCCCATCATGTCATACTTTATCTGTGTGATCGGAAGTAAAGGACGTGGTTCGATGTGGTTACAGACAGGCTCCGGCACCAATTGGATTTCGCTCATTCGTCTCATTGTCGAAAATTGGGCCCACCGGATTCTGCGATAATGTGGTATGCTGGATACCATGGAGCCATACATAGATTCATCACGATCGTCGTATCCCGAGGGATAACATGCCCTTTAGGATTCTAGATATTATATATTGATTAGTATTTACATGACTCACAGAATCGCTTTCGATGGTCGCATGGGGTAATCCCATTGGCCACATTGATCTGTGCCTAGCCTCGTGGTAAAGTTTGATGCGCAATTCAGACTGGTGGCGGTGGTGTGTTTGGCAAGAAATTTGAATATGAACGGAGATGTGTCGTCGTCAGCCGTCCTGCCAAACGGTGGAACCTAACAAGGTGCGAAGCACTGGAACGGCCGCGAAAGCAAGAACTAACAGAATGCAAGTGGCTAGTGAATGGCGTGCGAAGCGTTCCTGAGGGCTACTACAAGTAGCGACGGTCAGGTGAGTCGGACTTTGTTGATTCAAACTTACGGATGCCATGCGTAACTACACAGCATTCGCGAGTTGAACGGGGTCGAAGTTCGGTATGTTAACAATGCACCTCGCCTTGACATTGGTCATCACTGGGTCCTCCAAAACGGCAACTGTATATCTTTCCCGACCTGGACCTAGCGCGGGGATCATCGTACGCACCGACATGAGTAAGTTATGCACATGTTCAAATCATTCGAACTCGTCGGGAAAGGACCACCATCTAATCCACCGATGATAGGAAATTTGATCTGCCGTTGTCAGGTGGGCGACGCTGCCTTGTCCGTGCCTTGAATTTACCACCGAGCTCATCCATCTCATTACCAGAGGGCCCAGCACCCCTCCCAGAGACACCGACTTCACCGAGGCGAGAGAGAGAACGTATCATGCCACTCAAAGATCCACAATATGCTCCCATCAGTCAATACGACATCGATGAGGGAAAAGTGTATTACTCCGATTCCCCCACTTGCGCCAACGAGTCAATATCCCAGAACATCTTCCAGCTTCGAGGGAAACCTAAGGCAGGGACCAACACCTTTCACCGTTGGGAGTGGGTGACTCGTGGTGTCCTCTTCCTCCTGTCGTTTGCATTCTTCTCCCTCTGGATCACTTCCACCGGTGTTCCAAAGTGTACTCATGTCGTCAAATATTGTGAGTACTTTATTTGTTCGTACGTTCGTGGACGAGTGATCTTATTCCACGACACTGCAGCCCCAGCCAACGAAGCTATCGAGTACATTGAGCACTTCAAGTACAAAGGTTCTCTACACTTCACAACTCTGTGGCGAGGAGATGAAATCGGGAATCCCAGCCCTGACATTGACGCCGCTTGGCGTCGTATAACCACAGACGGTGAGTACACATTTTCTTGCATTCGCCATTGAGGTCATAATCATCGCCTAGTCAAACCCATCCGCATAACTGAAGAGCAATTATACAAGATGGGGATGGAGGTTACTCCAACGAGCGTGAAGTTCCCCGAGGAAGAAGGTGGAGGGTACCTCGCATCGTTGGAAGTCACCCACCACCTCCAGTGCCTGGTACGACTCCTAATCCCTTTTTTCGGTTGTCCGAGACATTACGATACTGAACCGTTGACAGAATATGCTTCGCAAGGCTACATACCGAGAGCATTACAAGTCTTTCGACCCTGCCTTCCAAATTGAAGATGAAACGCTCGTGAACCAGCTTGGTAATACAACTTTTCGCTGTGTTCCCCGTACCGAGGTTAATGACCCGTCACCTGGAATAGACACCTGCGTCGAGATTCTCCGCCAAGCCCTCATGTGTTACCCCGACACCAGCATGGTAACCTATTACTGGGTACATGGTTTCAAGTCTCCATTCCCGAATAACAATGTCATCCATCGGTGCAAGAACTTTGAAAAGATCTTAGATTGGGCCGCCGAGAAAGCAGTCGATGTTTCTAGTATCAAAAGCTTTTACACAGGGGAGACGGAGGTGGTCTAACCATCGGAATGTGATCATAATATGGTCCCCGTGAGCTCCTGAGAGATAAGAAACTGTAATCATTGCATCGTTGTGATACTATTCCCGATAGGAAAAGATGTCTAGTTACATACATTGTTTACAATTTCTCGATGGAGACAACTGCGGCCGTGTCGCAGAACAGTATTATTATTCCCGGATGAAGTACTCGGAGCAAGATTCCAGCCGACGAAGTTCGGGGGTAATTGCGGTAGATTCGGACAAGTTGAGCTATTTGTGAACAAGTCCCGTCAGTGCTAAGCTCATCTCGGCCAACCTGAACCCAGACAGATCAGATCAAGATTCTACTGTTAACTCCGTACTACATGGGATCTTCCAGTAACTCTGTCGCATCTCCGAACTTGACGACGTGGTTCTTCAGCACATGCGCGTTGTGCTTAGTCGACCAGTCGAGAATTTGTTCATAGTTCACGCATTGATGTGTAGCGCTTAGGTTTGGGTGGGGATTATCAAGACCAGGAACCCAGTCATAGCTGATCATCGTAAGGTCGGACGTGCACATGAGCTTTTGCCGAATCATTTCGACGCAGTGACCTACAGCATGTTTCGGTTATCATCAATGCCTAAGGAGGGGGGGATGCACAAACCAACGTGAGGGCTAAGCTTATCGTTGAATGATGCATCGAAAGGAGCATAATAGTCTCGTCGGACGTACTTCCTCAGCATGTCCTACGTGCCAAATAAAATCATGAAAGCGTGAAAAACTCAGAAAGCGTGATTTCCTACTAAACAATGGATGTGGTGATACCCATCTATCTGGGCCATATATCCACCACCATCCTCGGGTCGGTATTTGATCGCAGCTGTACTGTCATTCCCGCCAACCCTCAAGAACTGTTCGCGGGTCAGCCGAGTTGCCCCGACTGTCGACGTGGTCAGACTTCACGTGCAGGAATTGAAAAGAAACCTCACCATCTGTGCTAACACTTGTCCAAGCGGCGTCAATCGCGGGACTCGGGTAGCCACGGAAAATGGAGGTGGAATTCAAACTTCCGTCGAACTGTTTCTCGAGGTATTGGACTGCTTCGTTCACCGGTGCTTGGTGTAATGTGTCAGGCGTTTATGTTCTATTCACAGGAATTGGGCTTACAATAAGTCAAAAGAGGATCAAGAGGGCAAGACGTTTGGATAGAGCTAATCCACAAGGCAAAGAACGTGGAAGCGAGAATCAGAAGAAGGGCGTGGACGAAGAGTGATCTCGCGCTGCGGAACAGCAGTGACGCAGGTCGTGATATATTGTCTTGTTTTTTCTTGATGTTGGGTGTCAGAAGTGCTTCAAGGCTGTCATCATTGTTCGCTTCATCGAGCGCCGCGAGGTTGGAAGGGTAAGCCATTAGATGGGTCGTGTTTAAAGGTCCAGGGCTAAGGATTAGGTTGAGGACCGTAAAAAATTGAAAGAGTCGATGAGAACGCAAGATCAAACAGATTCATGCCTTCAGTTCATGAGCGGATTGGCACATCCGTACTATTGATTCCGTTCGGTATCATTGATCAAGGTTGTCAAAACTGCTGAGGTTTGTGCGACAGAGGCGGATCACCGAACATCTCGGTGTCGCGGTAATAATACCGCAAGAACTTCGGGTACTTACGGCTCTTCCTCGCCGTCAATCCGGATTGGCCCACTGGGAGCAAAGTGTCATAATCTGCGTAACCTCACTTTGGCATCTTTTCAACCTACCGGGGGAAACGCACTGCAAGAAATGCGCACAAGGTGCGACCATCTCTTATCGACATACCGACACACGCAACAAGCGCTTACGACATGAGCAAAGGAACCTTTGTTTTGGTACTGGTGAAGGGATAGCAAAGTGGAAGACGGAAAACAGGCCTGTAGGTACAATTTTATTTTCCCGATATCTGATGCCTGTCCATCTAGACTCCTATAGGCTAATTCGTGACGTTACACATCTCACTTCGGTGTCTCGGTTTCGGTTTTCTCTGCCAACATGAGGTCGCCTGCTACAACTTTCATTGCTGTTTGCAGAACATGTGTATTCTCAAGATATTGTTATGATGATGGTTGACTCGTCTATAGTGTCATCATGTCAGTTTGGGACGGTGCATGCTAGCCTGTGTCCATGTCATCTTCTCTTCCGCCATAAAATTTGCGGTACAATTTATATAGCTCATGTGGGCACTCGAATCTCCTAGAGGATGGGTTCTGTTATCGTAGTAGATGCCAGCTCTAAAGATTCATGGAGGAAAGTCTACAATTTCGTCGTTATGCGGCATCTTGGAGAAGCACCTTGGTGCGCGCAGCATGGGCCGCCTGTCGACCGAGCTGAGCCCGTAGCTTCAGATCCTTGATGTGTCCGTGTTTCGGTACATTCTCGGGCAGGGGCGGTGTGGGGCGGAGTGATCGCGGTAGGGCCCCGGTCGGACGACGGGCCAGGTTTGGTTGAAGCATTCTTGCGGGTGTCTGGTTTCTTGCTTCGGTTTTTGTCGTTTTTGGGCTTGCTTTTCTTTGACAAGGGTTGTATCGCGTCCGCTTTGGCGAAGAGCGAGTCCATTGTCCTGTGTGTAATGGTCGATGCTACGGTTTGTTTGGCAAAGGCTTTAGAAATAAACAGGTGACCCATCATCGATCGTGCAGCGAAAAATGACACAGTGCTTGTAATATTATTCGCCATTTCGGGCTCCATATTTCCCGAGTGCTCTCATTGCAGGCGCGATGATTCAGCGTGTTTACTACCAATACAGGAGCGACTTCTACTACGATCATGAAATCCATGAAACAAAAAGATAGCGTATCAGATAGCAGTTTGACAACTAGCAGTAATACAAAGCAAGATAATGAATGAGGGTATAAAACTAAGCACCGAGATGGATATATAGAATGCGTTGATCAAGCGGTACATCCACTGTCCTCATCGTCTGTCCCAGCGCGTACGCTGCACGGGTATGATCCAATCGGCCCGACTCGTCCACCATATGTGTATAAAATACAGGCGTGATCTTGTTCGTCTCAGCATCGTCCACTGCCCACATCGTCCCAATGACAGAGCGAAACCCAGCAAACTGCATCGCCGACGCGAGATGGATCACCTCATCCGGACTCTCTTCGTCTCCGACAGTCGTATGACACGCAGACAGATATGCAAATTCCGAATTCTGCAAATTGCATCGGATGATGTGCTGGATTGTAAAGTGTCCATCGTGCAGAGCGAACGCAGACTCGAATGGTTGTTTCCTGTTCGGTAGACCATGACAGGCAAGGTGCACCCATTGGTTCTTATTCAGCTGTTCCGTGACCCTCGATATACACGATTCCTCACCCTCGATGCGCGTGAACATTGCGAGACCATCGAGGCGTTCACCAATATTGGCCAGTTCAGTACCGACCGAAAGGAGTTCACTTTGGCCAGTGGCCTTCGCTTGACCAATTCCAAGGAACCGTTTCTGTTCGGTCGCTGAATTCGATGGATAGTTCTGTCGGGCACGAACGAGGGCGGTCAGGGTGGGGGTATAAGACGAGATGTAGAGAGCAGATAAATTCTGTTGTCCCTTCCTACACGGACCAGCAGCATGGAGGGGCAGAAGGGAGAACTCGGCAGTGGGGCACCACCAGATACGGGACTGAGTAGGGTACGTCGTCCGGAGATACTGGACGATGGGGGAAACGATCTGGTCCCAGAGTTCCCGCAAGAACAGGCCGAGGTCTCTTGTCACGTCTGATCTCTTTGCACGCATGATTAATGTACGCAGCTTCGATGACAGGTCTCGAACATCCTGTTTTGTAATTGACAACGGGATGTGCATGGGATCCCTATCGACAAAGACAATGAGCGCATCGCAGCTGTACTTGCTTGCGTTCACGATGATAACAGGTCCGCCACTGGCTGCGCGTTGGAGATCGGAGAACAGCGACGGGAGAAGGAAACGTGAGTGACCGGGCAACCGGCGAATGTTGGACATAACTGTGTGCAGCTCCAGGTTGAGACTGCACACCCGGTCATGTTGGTCTGTGCCAGA
Source organism: Boletus bicoloroides (assembly GCA_038090895.1). Classification (NCBI taxonomy): domain Eukaryota; kingdom Fungi; phylum Basidiomycota; class Agaricomycetes; order Boletales; family Boletaceae; genus Boletus; species Boletus bicoloroides. The sequence continues at coordinate 12,602 of JBBPNM010000145.1, forward strand.
TGAATCGAGTGCGTCACGGATGAGTGAGGTCAGACGCGTGAATTCATCTCCCAATGTCTTTCCATCCGACCCAGATGCGATGACGTCATCAAGTGGAGACCGCAGGCGAGTGAGCTGGCTCCAAAACACACCCCGGCCTTGTTCAAGCAACTGAACTGCATTCGTAGGAGAGTGGTTGCGAAGACAAGCTGAGAACGCGTCCACCGCAAGCGACGATGAGAGCGCCTTGAGGACAGTAAGATGCTGGGGTAATGATGGGAGAGCAGCGAGATGTTGAACGAGTAATCGAAGGGCTGTTTCGTATGCGAGAAGTGTGGTGGGGTGGTAGAAATCTTCAGCTGCATTAACCCACGCTTTGGCAGCATAGAGATCCTCTGAAGACACCGTCTGGGCCAGACTTGCAAGTTCGGTATAGAGAGTGAATTGCTCCTCTCTGTCCTTTTTCTCACCCAGCTGCATGAACCGAATAGAAATGCAATGAATACGATATGCGAATGATGTGCAGCTGTAATTCTCCCTACCTGCTCGTACCGAGTGGAGAGATGATCCGCAAGGTTTTTTAAAGACTTCGACCGATCTGGGTGGCCTGGTGAGCGAAGCGCGAGTGCCTCTCGGTCGAGGACAATGGCCTCGTTTAGGTCCTCCACTCCGCCGAGTTGGTTGTACCGACTCCAGAGATGAAGCGCGAGGTTGTTCAAAGATGATGACCGATCTGGGTGGCCTGGTGTGCGAAGCGCAAGTGCCTCTCGGTCAAGGACAATGGCCTCATTGAGGTCCTCCACTTCGCCAAGTTGGTTATACCGAGTGCAGAGATCAGCTGCGAGGTTGCTCAAAGACATAGACCGATATGGGTTCCCTGGTGGGCGAAGCACGAGTGCTTGTCGGTCAAGGACAATGGCCTCATTGAGGTCCTCCACTCCGCCAAGTTGCTCGTACCGAGTGAAGAGATCAGCTGCGAGGTTGTTCAAAGACATAGACCGATCTGGGTGCCCTTGTGTGCGAAGTGCGAGTGCCTGTCGTTCGAGGACAATGGCCTCGTTGAGGTCCTCCGCTCCGCCGAGTTGGTTATACCGAGTGGAGAGATGAGCGGCGAGGTTGTTCAAAGACATAGACCGACCTGGGTGGCCTGATGTGCGAAGCGAGAGTGCCTCTCGGTCAAGGACAATGGCCTCATTGAGGTCCTCCACTCCGCCAAGCTGCTCGTACCGAGTGGAGAGATGAGCGGCGAGGTTGTTCAAAGACATAGATCGACCTGGATGGCCTGGTGGGAGAAGCGCTAGTGCTTCTCGGTCGAGGACAATGGCCTCGTTGAGGTCTTCCATTCCGCCGAGTTGGTTGTACCGAGTCCAGAGATGAAGCGCGAGGTTGTTCAAAGATGATGACCGATTTGGGTGGCCTGGTGTGCGAAGCGCGAGCGCCTCTCGGTCGAGGACAATGGCCTCATTGAGGTCCTCCACTCCGCCGAGTTGGTTATACCGAGTGCAGAGATGAAGCGCGAGGTTGTTCAAAGACATAGATCGATCTGGGTTCCCTGGTGTGCGAAGCGCAAGTGCCTCTCGGTCGAGGACAATGGCCTCATTGAGGTCCTCCACTCCGCCAAGCTGCTCGTACCGAGTGCAGAGATGAATCGCGAGGTTGTTCAAAGACATAGACCGATCTGGGTGGCCTGGTGTGTGAAGCGCGAGTGCCTCTCGGTCGAGGACAATGGCCTCGTCAAGG
>JBBPNM010000146.1:0-14319 GCA_038090895.1 Boletus bicoloroides
CCTAAACCCCTTCGATGTCCCTGGGGCCTCAAACGCCACTTCTTCACCAGGCTCTTCAACGCCATCACTACTGTCACCCCCGCAGGCTACCACCTCCGGATCCGTTCACCACCACTTACTGGCAACGACTCCGGCAGCGTTTCCGATACAAGCCGATGTTACGCCGCCAGGCCCCCTAACGCCTCAATCTGGATCTTTTGTCGCTCGCATCCCTACTACACAAATATCCCTACATGCACCAGACTTTTCCATGCGCAACATTAAAAAATCACCACAATCTTCTGACTCTATGGAAAACAAGTCCAGTACGCCATCGTCATCGTCCACCTCGCCCAAGGCGTCCTCAAGTACGACCGTCAATACTGCGCATGCCGCTCAACCGCCTGCTCCATCGGCAACCTCCAAGGGACAAATCCATGTCAAACTCATATCTGCCCGCGGCCTCAATGTATCCTCTATACATGCACGCCCGTATGTGGTAGTCCAATTCGAGCAGAACGAATTCGTCAGTCGCGATCCTACGGAAGAAACAGACAAGGAAGTAAAAGGGACTGCCACAGCTCTATCGAGAACATCTTCCTCAAATGCCCTGACCGCGCTCAATGCCATCGGTGTATCCCGACCCCCTGGAAAATCGAGCACGAATACATCACCCTCATCTTCTCTCCCATCTTCCAGCAAAGTACCATCCCCCATACATCCTTCCACCCAAGGGCTCTTTGGACGTATGTCAGCACACAATCCTGTGTGGAAACACGAGGTCTCCTTGTAGGTGCTGTGGGCCGATCGATCGTATCTGATCTCTCATTCTATCTCTAGCGATGTCACCTCTGAAGAGTCTTTGATCACCTTTAACGTTTACGATCGCGTTTCTGATCATTTCTTCCTTGGGACCTTCCAGATCAAACCTGTGCTCATCCACGACCACACTGTTGACCAATGGTTCAAGTATGTAGTCTGTTCCCTGTTAGCTGCCCACCCCCACTTTCCATCTCGCGTTGCTATTCCTTACTCAAATTGCCAACATAGGCTCCGGCCGTTCGAGAACGAAATCGTAAGCGGGGAGATGCGTGTACAAATTACATTCGAGCAATACAAGGTACGCAGCAACGTGCCGCGTTGCTTCCCACCTTCTGTCACGCTCTCGGCCTCTTCTTCGCACAATCGTGGTTCTTGACAACGGTGCTAATCCCGTCATTTCCATGTGGTAGACCAAACGAGCACTCATCCCACGCGATTTCGAGTTCCTCAAGCTCATAGGACGCGGCACCTTTGGGAAGGTCTTTCAGGTCCGAAAGAAGGACACGAAGCGCATATACGCAATGAAAATACTTTCAAAGAAGGAAATTATTGCCAAGAAAGAGGTGGCACATACAATTGGAGAACGCAAGATACTCCAACGTTCTTTGGAATCGCCGTTCCTTGTGGGTCTGAAGTTTAGCTTCCAGACGGACACGGATCTATACCTCGTTACCGACTTCAAGAGCGGCGGCGAGCTGTTTTGGCACCTGCAAAAGGAGACCCGTTTTACTGAAGAACGGGCTCGATTTTACATTGCAGAACTCGTTCTCGCTCTAGAACATCTACACAAGTACAACATCGTCTACCGTGACCTCAAACCAGAGAATATCCTTCTAGATGCTACCGGACATGTCGCACTTTGCGACTTTGGATTATCCAAGGCAGATCTCCGGCCCGATGAGCTCACGACCACATTCTGCGGTACGACGGAGTATCTTGCTCCCGAGGTACTGTTGGACGAGCATGGTTACAGCAAGCTGGTCGACTTCTGGTCTCTTGGTGTACTTTTATTCGAAATGTGCTGTGGATGGAGCCCTTTCTATGCAGAGGATACGCAGCAGATGTATAAGAACATCTGTTTTGGCAAGATACGATTTCCTCGCAATGTAATCAGTGAAGAGGGAAAAATGTTCGTTAAGGGGGTGTGTACCTTTCTTGCACTACCTGCGTTCAGTATGTATTGAGTGTATGGTTTAGCTTCTCAACCGAAACCCAAAGCACCGTCTTGGCGCACAGCGAGACGCCGAGGAGCTCAAAGAACATCCATTTTTCTCAACCATAGATTGGAAGGCGCTATCCATGAAGCAAGCCACCCCACCCTTTAAACCCGTCGTTGAATCGGACGAGTCGACAGCAAACTTCGATCCGGAGTTCACTACTGCCGATATCCGGGAAGTAGGTAACGGATTAGACGGAACAGGTAGCCCAGACGAAGAAGACCCCAGCGCAGATTGGATTCGGACTGGTGCGCAAGGCCTCTCGCATACGCCAAACGGCCCGCTGGGTAGCGATCGCATGCCTATTGGGGCCAACCATTTACAGAATGGGTCGAATGGTCTTGGTCGACCTCAGGGCATTCAGATCAGCAAACGCAAGAAGGGCGATTTATCTGGGTCCCCCCTCACCAACAGCGTGCAGGAGAACTTCCGCGGATTCACATACTCCGGTGGGGAAAGCGTAATAACGCCCGTAGGAGTCCTTGGTAGGGGTGTAGAAGATGAAGATGAAGCTGTTGATGACGAAGAAACCCCCGAGATAACGACAGAAGATGAATTCGAGGACGAGGAAAGCTTTGCAGGACGTTACTCGAAAGGTAGAAAGGGGGGAAACGACGGGATGGCGGTGTAAGTGCGTTGTTGGCGCTTGGACCAACATGGAGATTCATATTCAGGTATTTGACTCCCGTGTCCGTGACATTACCCCTGCAATCCTTCAAAGCTCGACGTATATGTACATCCCCCAATTGTTTTCTTTGTTACCGCTGCGTATTATGCGGCTATGTTTCACCGTTCTGTCCGTTGCCACCTTATATACAATCCACTACCACATATATCAACGATGTAATCACCCTTGTATCTTCTCCATCGCCAGAACGAAGATTCAGATAGACAGTCAGGTCACCAGTCATAGAGTGTCTCGCATCCTGGTCTTGCGAGGTTCATGCCGCCGCGAAGGATAGCAGGAAGCACCTGCCCGTCGATGATAGTGTTTTTCACGATGGACTCGACATCATGTGGAGTAACTCGTCCATACCAGACGCTCGTTCCCTGGGGGTTGTGTATCTGGGAGGATTTTTGCAAAGAAAACTTTAGTCCTAAAGGGATGGAAACTTGAAGTCAGACATACGATAACGTTTCCTGCAAACTTGTGACCACCAACGTGAGAAGTGCGCAGGATGAGAGCCTTACGCTCTCCTGCGAGAACCTTCAACTGTGTCTCGATTGCAATCTCCGGTTCCGGACCTTTGATTAACGAAGACTCTAGAGTAGAGCTTCCAGAAAGATCTTCCAGCTCGGTATGAACTATCCAGCCCTCGCGCTCCAGGTAATGAATAAATGCTATAATATACCAAGTTAGCCGACCAGCTCAGACTGCCTGGACATCCTCACTTTTTTCAAGGACGGGAGCAGTTACTGCACAACGTTTGTCACGCCTCTTGTGTGAACCTATGCACAGAAGACATCAGGAAGACTTTCTGCGGAAAAAGCCAGCAGTTTTACAAAGTAAGATGGCACAGGAATACGGCAGCAACCAAGACCTGAGCGAGTCTGAACGAGATTTGGCGCCCAGCCTTCCATATGAGGGGTCAAGCGCGGTTGTCCACAATGTCTCTGCACCCACGGGTGACCGCGGCACGTCAGTAATCACCTTGAAGTCAGGAAGCACGATAACTGTTTCTTGAAAGGAATCCTCTGAAAACGACTTATGACTGCCGTTTAGGATCGACAGCCTGCGAGTGACATCTTGCGTAAACAAGCCTGCAGGGAGAAGTGCCCGACCGCTTTTGGCGTTCTCGTCTTTACTCTGTGCACTGCCACCCTGGAGTTTCTCATTCGCGCTGTTCAAGAACGCAGCTAGAGTGCCGTCGGTCTCCGTAACCTCCTTGGGCCAATCTGATTTTCCGGTAGAGATTAGGACCTATGATAGGCTTTGTCTTGTGGAAGCGCCGAAGCCAATAGGAAGGTGCTTGCCTGACGTCTATATGGTTTCACTGAGCCCAACATGTCCGAGGACATGTCGATAGATATCCTCTCAGAGTAATCGTCGTGATCTGTAGCTCAGCTTTAGAACAGATAAACATAAATCAAGGACGCTCACCTTGATCACAGGGATCAGGACAGGATCGACAGATTGCATCAGAGACTGGAACAGCGGCAGCCCGAAGATCATCATAGACCTTTTGAGCATCTGGAGGAAGAGAACCTGTCAAAAAGGCTTTGAACTTTGCAAGCACAGTCATGATGGTATCAGTATGAGGGTCGGTCTCATATTTCGGGCCGTGTTTTATCTGATAAGTGGTGATGACATAATCATGAATTGGAGAACTACGAGGTTTACATTACTAGTACTCCATGATGCTGAAAGGCTTGTAGACTTGGGCCGTCCATTAGCAACACACCAGAGCAAACGGAACGAAAGCTTGCCTCAACTTGACTACCGCCTCATCCTCAGTTATCCTTGTCAATTTGAGATTTTACTCTCTTGCCGTTCTCCTTCAAGGCTAGCCAAGACGGCCGTCCATCCCTTTGCGTACCCATCAGAGCTCGGTAAACTCGATCTACTCTCCTCGATCTACTCTCGGTCCAGCCTGGGCCCATGCTTTCTGAGCTGTGTGTAAACGAAGAACTGTCGTCTCTGCCAAGGAAGAACTTGGGGGATTCCCTCTGACGCTTCTTCATCTGGAAAAGTTCAGCAAAAGAATGCTTCTTTTGGTCTTCTGCAATGTTCAAGGGTTGAGTAAATGCTTGGTCAATGACAGCAGAGAGATTCTCGGGTGTGATGAAGGTGTTGGACTGGTGATAAAGCGAGACGAGTGCTTCCATTTTTTTGTCATGGGGTGACTGGAATGTTGCCTTGGACGAAATGCTGCGTCTGCATGCGAATACAAGTAAGGGGCGCGACGAAGATTTGCTGAGAGTCGGCAACATGGTGGTACTACCAATGGTAGTGGACTACCGAGCGGCTGGTCACTGGAAGCTGGATTACATAAGCTGTATAGTGTCCTCACACAACAGCCGACAAGTTTTGTAGGCCAAGTCATTTCATAAATTCACGCGTACATTATCAGGGGCAAATCGTAGAATCTTGGCAGACAGAGAGCTGATGGCCTAGCCCACAAGTGTAGGTTGGGGATGCCCACTAAAGCAGATACGTTCCTCCAAGGCGCGGCGAGCCTGGGGAGAGGAGTCGGTCCGGACACGGGTTGATGTCGTCCGTAACGACGTTCTCAGCAACCGACACGTAGAAGGCCAGAGGGTGTCCTAGCTACAGGGAATAGGGTCAGAGTGATGCAAAAGTCAGGTTGCACTGACTTGCTTTGTCCGTGTATTGGAGAGCGTGGTCGGTTTGGATTTTGTTTTACAATGTCTTCCACAATTTGGACCGAGCGTCACTGTGTGCGTTAGCAAAACAAACAAACAACTCTTTTCCCTACTCTGTTTCGTTCGTCGTCGTCGTCGTTCTTCACGATGGATTTCGCAGCATCAACGTCGTTGGCCTGCGTGATGGGGGAGAAACTGGCCCGTGCGCGGTCTGGTTTCTCACGCATGACATAAGCCACAGTTCCAACGTTCGTTTCCTACACCTTTCAACTTCCCCAGTCAACAAGCACGCCGCCGCCGCATCGGTGAACACCTCGTCCTGATTATCTGGACTATAGCTTCAAATATAGCCATGTCACAGCAAACACAACAAACAGTAATTCCATCCAATATGCTACCACCGGGTGAGGCAGAGCTCGCTCAGGCAAATTCATATTACCCCCAAGAACCAGCCGACCTCACGGGCGGATTGCCAATCAATCTCGATTCTCTGCGCGACGGACCCCCAGGAAGTAAACCATTCTATCCTTATTCTACCCTTATCCGGTACGTGGACACTCGTCTACTCCCGTGGGTCGATTTTGAAACCCAACCTGATTTTAGATACGCAATCAAGGGTTCGCCAAACCAAAAGTTACTCCTCGAAGACATATACTACGCTATTGAATCTCGTGTACGTATTGTTATAGCGCTCCCCCGAATTTGCGTTAGCCCTGACCGTCACGTCATATAGTTCCCATATTTTAGAACTGCGCCTTCAGGCTGGAAAGTAAGTATAACGTTGAAACATGATCGATGTTGCGCCGCGTCGTTGCCCACCCGAGACGCGACCGCGATGTTGATGTTTGATTGTGTTCATATTTGTTTAATCCCTTCTCCAAAACAAAACAAAACTAATTTGAATACTTTAGAATTCTGTTCGGCATAACCTTTCTCTCAACCCATGCTTTGAGAAGGTCCCCCGTCCGCTCACTGATCGAGGCAAGGGGTCGTATTGGACTGTCAATGATAATGTTGATCCACGGACGGGAGTTCATCGTGTAAGAAAGAAGAAGCCAAAGGGTGCCAAAGGACGTCAATCGGAAGAGCAAGATGTTGACTACCGCCCGAATGAACCCTTTGCTGATCCCCACGCGCAATTTGTCCAAGCACCCCCACCTCAGATGCACCCCGATGAGGCTGGCCCGAGCAGACAGGCCCCATATCCGCCTCCCTATCCACCTGCGTATGTCCTTTGACCACACGTGATTCATTAACTAACACGTCCTGAATAGTTTCGATCCCAACTTTGCGATGCTTCCACCTCCACCTCCTGGATTGCGTTTCCCTCCCCACCCCGCTATGCCAATAGATAATTTAGAGGCAGACGAAAACGGCAATCTTTCTTGGCGCTTGACGTTGATGAAGGAGCTGAGTAATCTCCAGCAGCTAGCGGTAGAGCAGGAAAAGGCAGGTGCCGACGAGGAGTGGTTCCGTATGATGTTGCTGCGCATTCGCGGTGCACTCATGGCCCCCGCATACCATGATGCAATGCACCCACCGCCTGGTATGCCTCCCCACCCACCACCGAACCCGGAGATGCAGCAGTAAATGGTATGGGAAACATGCGAGTAGCCGAGATTCGGACTTTGGTCGGTTGAATATGTTTCGCCTTGGCGGTTTCCTTATAGTCTGTTTGTACAATATTTTCTCTGGTAGCTTACCTAAGAGTAGAGAAACTGATTACAAAGGATGATATCGGGTCGTACACGGTTCCCCTCTCTCTCGTCCCAAATGTCACCCACTGCAATATCTGCCGCGGTGTCCGTCTCTGCGACATCCAAACCAACAGATCTCGCGGTCACCGGGTCAGTGCTCGTCATTGGATCGCTGGGAACTGCGCAGAATGGAAAGTATCAGGCATTGGTGACAAACTTGGATGGGAATGCAGACACCGTAGAGAGGCAGATGCTCGATAGGCTGATCGGTGGTGGTAATGTCATTTCTTCTGATCAACACCTACGTACTAAATCATCGCTCGTTAGCTACCACCTTGTCTGCTTCCTCCTATTCGTCAATACACGTCATGCTCACCTCGACGGATTATTCCTCCCTCTTGTCCGATCTACAGTCATTCCTCAGCCAGCTTCTCGAGGGACTCAGTCCCTTCGGAAAGCTTTACCTGCTTAACCTTCCCGCAGGTCTCGTCAACGTTCCTCAGGAACTTACCCTTGCTGGGTTTACCGTCCTAGAGAATGTCCTACAAGGCCAGGACTTACGAGTCGTTGCTCAGAAATCTACTCCCACATCCCTGAGCACTAATGGGGCTGTTCCTCTCAGGCGGAGGGCCGATCCAGCTCGACAGTCCTCAAAGAAGGCTCTATGGACACTTTCGTCTCCTTCTGCAACCTCGATTGACGCGGAGGCTCTTTTGACCACTGCTGACCGCGCACGTCCTATACCAACTTGCGAGCCTGTGAATTCGGGTGCACCCCGACGCAAGAAAGCGTGCAAGAACTGCACGTGTGGGCTCGCTGAGATTGAGGCTGAAGAAGCCAAGTCAGGAAAAGTCGTTCTTCTGGACGTGGATGGTGCAGTGGAAGTCGGGGGTAGTGACGCGGAAAAAGAGCGGCTGATCGCTGCAGCAAAGGCTGCCCCAAAAGCAACGAGCAGCTGTGGCAGCTGTTTCCTGGGAGACGCCTTTAGATGTGCGAGCTGCCCCTACTTAGGTGTGTCTCAGCCATCTTCGCAAGGTTGGCCATGGTTCATGTGAATCCCCTTAGGTCTCCCTGCTTTCAACCCTGGCGAAAAAGTCGAGATTGACTTGGGTATGGATGATATCTAAGACGGAATCTCCGTCTCGCCTCTGGTCTGCTTAGGGGAGACCATACTTATTTCGATGATATCTAATACGCAACCTCCTTTTATCGTTCTGAATCACTTGCACAACCAATGGGTCAGGAGTCTCTAGAAATTGTATAACGCGTTCAATATTCGCAATCTCTCATGCAACCAGTGGATGAGGGCAACCAACCTTCATGACAACTACGAGATACCATTCGAGTCAACATTCAGTGTCTCTTCCTCTGCGTCAATATCCCACTCGTCCCCCCAGTCTAATATATCTTCATCTGCTGCGCTTCGTGCTTGTTTCACAAACTCAAGCAGTCTTGCTGGATCGAGTTGGTTGCCTTCATGCGGTATATCGTCATCGGAATTAGACTGATCTTCCACCTCAGCGTTGGTGGTGGTTCCTTCATCATCACTCCCCGAATACGCTTCCAGTGTGGCCAACCCAGTCTGATGATTGTTTGTTGTTTCCTCTTCTGAGTGAGAGCTAGCCTCGCTCTCATACTCACCAATCAGGCTAAAAACTGCTTTTAGACCCGCCGTCTTATTTAGCTTTCTCTGCTTTGCTTCCCTGGCAACATTAACCTGATCGCGGACCATCGAGCCAGATTCATCAATGATAGTGCCGCAGAACGACGACGCTTCCGGGTCAAAAACGTGAATAGTCGGGAATTCTAGGAATGCAGTTTTCTGAAGGAGCTCGCTGAGGCTTAGGGTCGGCTCTAGCCTGTAGTAATATGCAACATTCCGACCATGAGGAAATTCAGTATTCGCGCGTATGTAGCAGTGCGGAGGAATGAAACACTCGGGTGCTTCTGGATGGGGGGCGACCATAGGTAGTAGCCAATCTAGAGTGTTTTCCTTTTGCTTTTGAGACTTTGAGAGCGTCAAGGATACCTGACGCTGAAGTACAGAAAGAAGGGTCGCCGATAGACCGTTTCGGTGCGAGAGCACCTTGTAAGATGGTGGTGGCGAGGACGAAATGGACGTAAGGGTAGTGGGAGGGTAAAATACGAACTCGATCGTGAGCAGAGAACACTTCGACCTTACACATAGTATCATGTCAGTCTAGGCGAGCAACCAATATGCAAAGATGATTACTTTTGATCGAATGTTGACTGATTCAGATTTCTGCGTTCCATGCCTGCCGGCAATAACTCGACGTCAATACCCAGCGTTTCGAGATGGGCCCTGAGCATGTCTCTTTTCGATTTCCCTGTGGTTGGTTTTCTCCCGCTGGAAGGCCTCCACGCGCTCCCAACTTTGCTGGCACCGACATTTGTCGTATACCCACCCCGAACAATTTCGTTTCCCCACCCGCTCACTTTTCTTCCGATATCTTCAAGATAGCAGTAGTCCCGCATCATGGTACCCCAATCGTATGCGTTCATGGGGACATACTGGGCCTTGTCTCGCTCGCCGGTGCATCTCGCATCTTGTTTGTGTTTGCGAGAGCAGCGGAGGGAGCAAGTGGGAGTTGCGCAACGCGGACATTTATACCGGGCTGGAGTGGTGCACAGCGCACAAATTTGAAGCTTTGGTTGGGCAGACGACCCGGAGGATGCGACGTTGTCATCCATATATTCTGTAATGTTTAGTTCAGAAAACTCAATGTCTGGGAACACATAGAGCAAGAAGAAGGGTAGGCGTTGGTATGAAAGCTGAGCGCTGAGTTTCGGCTGACAATAATCTTTCACCTTGACCTGATGTCGGTCGTCACTCAATCTCCCGCTCATGCATATTATGAAGTAGCCCTCTTTGGCGAATTCTTTGCTCGCGACCTTAAACCTATCCTCAACCGACTCACCCTGCATACCGAGTCCGCTGCTCCTATGCACACCTGTGAGATCGTGTTTGAACACGTCGGTGCCCAGGGCCTCGTCCAAACCGGCTCTCAAGGTGATGAACCAGTCCTTCTGAGAGCCAAGAAGGAGCTTGGCGACGGGAAGGAGAGTGGATGGTGAGCTTAGTGCACGACCCGTCATTGTCTTCTTGTACAGACTGATCTCTCAGGACTCTATATTCATACCTAAAGCCGGAGTCTATACGTGTACATCCCGAGGCGACCGTCCGTCCGTGGGCGGTGTGCGAAGTCCTCGGGGACGCTCTTAGTTTTGCAAGTGCTCTGGGATATGTGTATGGTCGGTCCGCATCTTCATCAGATAGTGGCACTTAAAAGGATTACACTAGCCGTCGCTCTCAGATATACAAACGCGGATATGGTTTCCGACGTGGACCGCTCATTATCCAGATGTTTCAGCAAGAGCAGGTACTAATATCGATCCGACTCCTTGACCGAATCCCTTTCACTTACCATTCACATTGAGGTTGACCCCAAGACATCACTTCCAATTCCTGCTCATGCCGACACCCTGTGGGAGGTAGAAGTCAAAACAGCCACTCAAGTCAACACTGCTGTTCCTGCTGCTGGTCAAGTGCATATGAACACTGTCCGCTCGGCTATCGATGCTGTACTTGAGGTCCAGTTCATCATGAAAGGCTTGTTAGACCTTCGGAGGCAAGATATATGACTTCCCCGTACCACTAACCGTGGAGCAAGGCTTCTCGGGTCTATGGTTTCCCCCACTTGGGGTGTTCTCTTATCTCGGCAAGGTACCACGGCCTACCTATGGCACCAGTTCGGTCTGACGGATAGGAACCATAACATTCTATATTTTAAACATGTCAATACTATACTCGGTCAGAGCTTCCGAACATGGTGAGATTTCAAGCCCAACTCCCCTAATATGCCTCCCACCTCACCTTGGGAGTAGTTGCGGCCGTATGGCCCAGCGACCGCACTCACCATCCTAAGTCAGCATGGTTCAAAAACATATCAGCGCCGAAAATCATGTAATGTTTGCTTACCCTTCTGGGCCACAGACTAAGACAAGGATCCTCTTCTCTGGTGGAAACGGTGTGTGGGCAGATAACCCGAAAAGCCTGCACCACCAGGGTGTGCTGTGCATCAGTCCCAACGTGTCTTGTACTACAGACTTGCCAATTCGGCCACGTTGGATGTTCAGGGAATGGCTTTCTGAACTACCATCCATAGATTCAACGAAAAGATGCAATTTGAGCTTGTCTGGGTATTTCTGAGAGAGTGTCGCGAGAGATTGCATCATGCTTGGAGGAGGAAGGTCCGCCAACGACATAGATCCGTGAAGGAGTGTGAAGCGCGTATCAGAGGAGGTATCATGCGTTCGGAAAACACTATGTAGAAGCTGGTAGAAAGGTGTAATTCCAGTACCACCAGAGATCTTGCAAGGGAGAAACAGATGTTAGTTGGTTCATAAATGAGAAGGGAATGGAGGTACGTGCCAGGACAACTTCATCCCAACGACCTTGCTGCCACAACCTTGACCAAGTTTTTACGGGACCACGAATCTCGATCGGGTCACCAACTTGTCTCGAGTGTAGCCACCGACCGACTTCGCCGCGTTCATACTTTTTTACCCACAACTTTATGTGTCCGTCTTCGTCGATGCCCTCGAGGGGAGTATAGGGACGTTCGACTTGTATGTCGCTGTCCTTGATGAAGATGGACCATATGGGTGCGAAGACGTCAGGGTCACGTGGGAGGAGTCCCGGAGGCACAGAGAGGGTTAACAGTTTTGTATTGGATGACACGTCTACGGACTCGACGAGGGTAGTTGATGTGAAACGGGAGGGGCTGAGAGGAAGAACATCTGGGCGATTAGATAGACTCAGGGAATAATAAGTGGTGACGGCTGCGGATACACCAGAAAGGAGGAGCAAACCAGCTGGCCTTGTCCGCGCTCGAACAAAAAACATATCGACGGAGATATTTCCAAAAGAGGTAACTAGTTAATGGCGTTGCACAACAAGGACAAACAATCTGTATAAACAAGTGCTCGGCGGGCTGAGAAGAAACTTCATGATATGATACCTACATTCTACTAATCCATACTATGATACACCACCGTAGTCCTACACACAGCTATTCAGCCCCTCGTTCTATCCACGCAACGCTGGCGCTGCGACCATCTAATACTACTATCCCTACCCTCCTTTCCCCACTCAGGTCTATCGCGAATACACCTCTCGATGACTTTCAGTCCAACGCTTGGATCAGTCCTTCCCCCACTCTCACCGGCTTAGGCATCACTTATCTCCGGGAACAATCCGAAAACTTTCATGGTCAACAAGACTCTGCGTGGCGAATGCAAGTCGACGGCGATCAAGGTTTGCTCTCCTTGCCCGCCGAGTCCCCCGGCCCCGAGATTCCACCGGACGGTTTTCCCGTATCGACCCTTCCCTATGAAAGTTTCCAGTCAAAGGAAAATAGTTGTGTAGTTCAGAATTTCGTCCCTTCCTTCTGCGACGAGCATACGGGCCATGTGGCGCTTGGTCTCGACAATGACATCGATCCCGCGGCGAGCGACATTATTGGACTAATCCCCGACGTAAATATGTACGATAGATTTCGACGACGGGACCTCCCACATACCGGCGTCAACCCCTTGGATACTATCTGCAGTACATCACTCCATGACATTGCCGTTTCTTATGGAGAGCCTGTCTCTCTGACCCCCAAAGACCATGACATTAATACTATTTTATCTACGACGGACTCGAAGCCTGAACAAAGTCCATCTCCGCGCGTCATCCAGGACATCATGTCAATCTTGGTCCAACCCCCTCCAGATTTCTCGTTTCCACCGTGGCCCTCCGCAAACTCACCATCCGCGCAAAGTTTTTCGCCATCGCAGCTAGCAGCGCCAAGACCTTTTGCTTCCATCAAACTCGAACCACCCCATGTCCTCGATAGCCAACCCCAACCTTTAACCGCTCCGTGTAACTTTGAGTGTTCGAACACCACTCACCTATCCCCCGTATTTAACGCGCATCTTGGTATCGAACTAGGGGAACTCATATCCAGAGCAGAACGTTTCAGAATTAAATACCCCGAACGAGATATCGATCGAGCATGGCTGTCTCATTTTGCCGGAAAACTTTCAGACCGCGGGGAGCTCCTGAACGATTTTCGATGTTATGTCATCGGGTGCGATCAACGGAACAAGCGTAGGGACCATATTTTGGTCCATGTTGGAGCTCACGTTGGGCAGCGACCCTTTGCTTGCTCTGTGTGGTTTGTTGATTCCAGATTGGCTGACCTTGAGTGTCAACTGAATACTTGTTCGTAGTCCGCTGCGGTTCTTGCGCAAAAACGAATGCAAAAGGCACGAGGCGAGTCACAGCGGATTCAGGCCTTACAGCTGTGACATTTGCGGTCAAAGCTTCGTCAGACAGGATCTTGTGAAAAGGCATGTGAAGCGGACGCATGGGGTGAAGGATGAGAATCAGTCAGGTGTTACGAGACAGCCTAGGAAGAAAGCGAGACTAGAGTGACTCTGATGTACGTGATCGTCACCTTGCTTGCAAGGTCATCAGTTTGTTGGCTTTGGGTGTGTTCGCGTGATCGGGGGAAAACCACTGAGACTTGGAATCACAATCTCGACGATTGGGCGTTGATATCTCAAAAGGTAAAATGTTATATAGGCCGTATCCTCCATTCTCATAGAGCCTCGGTCGATTGATTTGTAATACTTTGCTCACTAGGAAGGTGACAATATCGTGACCGAGTCACATGCCCATTTTCTCTTGGGACGTGTTCAACATTAATGTCGGACAGAGGTCGCTCGCCGTCGCCAAAGCCTCTTCACGATGCAGATGTGGACATGGACCACGCCGACGACAAGAAGACTGCTAAAGTTGTTGTCGTGAACGGCCTTTCACGCAATGTCGCCCACTCCCACCTTCAAACAATATTTGGGTTTTATGGCGAAATCGTCAAAATCGATCTTCCCCTCTACACAAAGTGTACGGTCCATGCATTCATCGTTCATATCCATTCCTCTCTCACAGTGCCTTTGTTTAGCCGGTCAAAATCGAGGCAAGGCTGCACTAGAGTATGCAGATCCGTT
Organism: Boletus bicoloroides; assembly: GCA_038090895.1. Taxonomy (NCBI): domain Eukaryota; kingdom Fungi; phylum Basidiomycota; class Agaricomycetes; order Boletales; family Boletaceae; genus Boletus; species Boletus bicoloroides. The sequence goes on from JBBPNM010000146.1 coordinate 14,120, forward strand.
GTCAGCACAAAAAGCCACAGCCCACATGAACGGCGGTCAACTGGACGGTCTCGTTTTGAAAGTGGACCTCTCGGATGTTCCCATCCGCACTCGTTCCCGTTAGTCACGCGAGACAGCTACCTCGACATCGACACCCCAGGCCTCTCCGCCCTTTTGCTCGTGTTTTGCCCATAGTCGACTAAGCAGCTCATTGCCTTCTG
>JBBPNM010000147.1:0-14243 GCA_038090895.1 Boletus bicoloroides
CCCAGCCGTCGTCCTCTCCGACCCCAAAGACGGTGCGGCGAGCGCCAACACAAACGCATCTACATCCGGCACGAGCGTCTCCTTCACCCTCCCCAACTCGGCTCGAATCGCCACAATCGTACCCTCCTCCGTCTGCGGTGTAGACGCCTTTGTCTTTTGCTTGGTTGTCGCAGGTACAGATGCAGGCGCACTCGGTTTTTCAGGCGCGAGCGTATCCCCACCGATGAGCGCGATCGTCGCGTTTTCCTTGAGTTTATACGTCGATACTTTTTCCAGTGGCACACGATTTTCGCCTTGTTCAGGACCAAACCACATGAGAGAGAAAAAGAAAGGGACGTACATGGAGCAGTGTCCTCTTTCATCACCGCACCCTTGTACACCAACTTGAACGACCCTACTGGGAGATGGGTATACTCTGCCAAGTCGGCACGGAGTTTGCCCAGTGGCGTGTTGAGCGGTGGAATTGGGAAATGGAGGATGTCGCGACCCCATTTGACATGAATCATGTTGTAAAAGGAACGACGTGAACGGGAGCGGGTGTGGGTATGGGTAGTGAAGATGGAACGGACGAGTGCGAGGGCCGCACGGAAAAACAGCACGAGGCTGAGCACGACTGATGATGGTTCGGGAAGACAAGTCAGGCCTGAACGTGTACTTGAAGAAATTAAATAGATTACCAGAGGAAAGTGGAGACAGCTTGACTCAAATCCGGAACAAAATCTGCGGTGATGCGACGTGGCCAGAAACGGAATGTAACAGCGCATCCTCTGGCACTCACGCTTTAGTCAAAAAAACCCTGTCTACAGCCAACTTGACACAGACATAGGATTGAGATTGATGCTAGTTTCTAAGAGATACAAGAACGAATCAGTGAACCTTGAACCAGTGAAACAACCAGCTATCACGACAATGAACGAAAAAAGCGACAAAACGATGACCAACCAACAACCGAACAACGAAAAATAGCGTGGCGTCGAGTAAGTAGATTCAGAAATGTACGTATGTAATGAGTATGGGAGAGGTATTAAACGACCTGCGTTGGTTGGGTACATGGTAATGCTCGAGGGGGTAACGCGTGTGGTGTGCATGAAGGGGGATACTCTCCCTATAACCAGAGAGGACTAACGCAGGAAAAACAACCGTATCGCATAGTTCACTACAGCTTGTGCACAGCAGGTAAACAAGTCCATCAAGCCGCGCCTTGAGTGACAAATGGATCTGACGCGAGCTGCCATGGATCACCGATCGCGGGGGGAAGAGCGTGGAGTTGGGGTGGCTCTCCTCGGGAGGACGTCACAAAGTGAAACCATTGTTAGGCACTGTGCTCACTCGTAGATCGCCAACCCACGCCTCCCCCGTTCTCGCCAATCGATGGCACGCGTCGCCCAACCTGCCATATCAACCTCACGCTCCGCGTCCATCTTCATCCATGGATGTGCCTGCGACAACCAGTCAGTATACACATCATCCGGGAACGACATGCAGGGAATACTCACAAGCAGTTCAGGATATGTCGCCCGCTCATCCGCATTTTTGATCAGGCACCGCCGTATCCAATCACGTGCTTCAGGAGACCACTTCCTCCCAAGAGGCTTTCCATCACCGTTTTCAGTCACGTCTACACTGAGTGGGCCACAAAGGCCCTCATCGGGAATGTGGTCGTCGTCCGGGAGTCCAGGTGCTTCACCATCGACGATGGCACTAAGCTGTGCGAAAACGTTTTCGTACGTTTCAGGCGGGTATGGGTACCTAAAATGGATAAGTGTAAGGCAGGGCAGGGTGGAGCGTAGTGAGAAAAAAGACACTCGCTTTCCCCTAGCAATCTCCACGATCGAAAGACCGAGTGACCACACATCAGCGCTGACGGTATATGAGGTAAAGGCATCGTCAACGTCTGATGACGAGGGTGAGGATCCTTTTATGCGCTCTGGCTGTGAATTGCGACCAAAGATGGGATAATAACAGCACCGATGCGGCAAGAATGTCAGCGTGGTGGCAAAAATGAAGACAACCACAACAGGCGAGACTCACAGCCATATAGCTCTGGCACCCAACATTAGTACGTGCTATGCTCTTTTCGAGTTGTCCGCTGACACCGAAATCGCACAGCTTGATTTGGCCCTTGCGGTTGACGAGGACGTTAGTGGGTTTTACGTCGCGGTGCATGACACCCAAGTTATCTTTGAGGAAGGCGAGCCCTTTGGTCATCGAAGACGCGATGCGTGCCAAGTGTTCCTCTGCCAGGGGAGCCGGGCTAGAAGTCCAGGCAGAACCTGGGCTGGACGAAATACTAGGGGGGAGGGAGACATTCCCGTTTGGGAAACAACAGAGAGAAGCGAGAGAACCACCATCCATGTACTCCATGCAATAGTAGACGCATGATTCGACAAAAAAAGCACCATAGAACTCGACGATGAACGGGCTTATGGCGCGGTGCAGGATATCAAGCTCCATAAGGATGCCATTAAGCCTGGTGGCATCGAGTTCTAAGCGAATTTCCTAAAGGTGGCGCAAACAGAAACAGGGTGGTGGAGTGAGTGATTGAATGGCATATAGGATATGTAAAAGGGGTACCTTCATGGCCATCGCAACATTGGTTGGCTTATGAAGGACCTTTTTTACGGTTCCATAGTTGCCTCGACCGAGTTCGTGTTCGAGAACGAGCTGGTCCATGTTGATGGACCACGAAGACCCGTTTGAGAAATCAACGCCGGAGGCGTGGAGGACGGCCTTTCCGGCAAAATTGAGGCGACCAGAAGGATCGCTGAACGGAGAATGGAAGATGAGAAGGATAAGAAAGGAGAAAGACGACAACATACACGATTTTGTTGAAGTTTGCAAAGGGGGTATCAAATGTAGAGGGAGCGCGACGACTCTCGGCGAGTGAAGGTCTGCCTGCGCCAAGGCCGGCATTTGCAGCACCGATGGCTGCATCTGGATTTATATCGGACAGCTTGAAGCCGGGCTTGTTGCGTTTGGCGGGGGTTGCGAGAGCAGGGCCACGCCGGGAGGTAGAGGGGGGAGGGAATGAATTGGGTTGGTGAACGAGAGGGCGTTGAAAGTCGTCTGAATCTGTGCGCTGCAAAACCTGTGCGGCGGAGTCGATAGAAAAGGAAGCGGAGCCAGGAGAGGCAGGTGAGCCGCGGTTGAGCATCTGGGAGGGAAGAGAGAGATAAAGAGACGGGGAAAAGGAGAAGAAGAGAGGGACGCACAGCCATCATCTTTGCCTGGAGAGAGGGTGGAATGGGAGCATTTCCTGGTCTGTTTGAGAGGATGCCACTGAGGGTGTTTCTCGGCGCTGCGCCAGGCTGGGTGGAAGGCTGTGGACGATTTGGTTGGCGCTGGGAAGACAATGGAAATGGGGGAGGTCTTTGTTGAGATGGATGTTGGAAGTCTTGAGGAGGGTTGAGGGAGTCAGGATGGTCATGGGCGGAGTGCTGCATGAGGACACGCTTCGAGGATGTGGAGGGAACAGCGATAATCGAGATTTCCATATATACTCGACATCATCCGTCAACTAACGAGTCACATGTGACAGTACTACTCTCTACCGCCTTCGTTGACCGAGTGGGGTTTCATTTCCGTACGTGAGTGAGAGTCTGAGTATCCCCGTAGAGAGATGGGACCTGTTTAAAATGATCCGTCCGAGTGCCAGAGATCGACACTCCGTGAATACAATTAGCAAGTGACATCATTTTCTTCCCATCTCTCAACGTCCCTCATCACAGCGGAGATCAATCCCACCGTTGCCAACGACTTTGAATGCTCGATGAGCTCAACTTTCCGGCACGACGGCGTGCGCTTCCGTACACTCTTCTCGTTGTCATCCGAGCTCCGGTCAGGCGTACGCTGTCTGTTTCCGCGGTCGCCGGTTTGGTTGAAAGTCAGATGGCCGTGTATGGGCCAAAACAACGCACTTTTGCTTATTGGCCAATCATGTTGTTCAACAAAGTCAACTACAGCGTTCTTTTCATGGCGCCATCGGTGCTATTATCCGAGATATCGTCGTCAACGCATCCCCCTTTCTTCTTCTCCTATCACGTCTTGATTCAGGCAAGCCCATCACAGCCTTCGATGGCACGCGCCGGCGCCGCGCACTCGGATTCAACCTGCCTCTGACGGTCGGCAGCAGGTAACGTGCTCGTGATCCATTGGGCTCATTTTTCGACACGGGTCGATGACGTCGTAGTTTACCTCAACGTTCGGAATCTTATGAGGGTGAACAAAGCAATCGGAGAACAGCCACAATTGGGTTGTGTACTGTGAAAAATATTTTCGTAAGCGTAGACAATGCAAATCTCCCCGCAAAATATAGACGAGCCAGGGCTCAAGCGCTCACCGGCGTTTCACAATCACCTTCCGATTCCAAATACGTAGTCACAGATAGGTAAGATAGATCCATATTAGATAGGAACCCTGGGTAGTTGACGTAGTGAATATAGTTGTCTATTTTTTCCGTCACTGACGATATCTTAAGCGACCCAGACGACCAAAATATGTAACTCGCTGCGATAACCCACCAGTGCATGCCTCGCACGGTGATTTCCAAGGACTGCACGCTGCATGCGTGTACATGTGGAGACGATGCTCAGCGAGTGGTAGGGACCTGTGTACTTGTATCGTAAGCTCCTGTGAAACACGCCAGGCAAAAAGTTTACTTAACCACACAGAAATCTCTTATCATTCGCCGGAGGCTTTCGGATGGACCCACAACCGGTTCCACCTCCTGCTTTTCGCCCTCATCCCTTACATTGCCTACTCTGGACTTCCCCGTCGATACGACATGGACGTCACAGGCACAATGGCAACAGACCTGGTGGAACCCATGGCGTCATCGATGGCTTGCCTCGTTCGGTAATCCTCTGTTCAATTTGTGTATTGGAGCACGAGTCGGTCAAAGAGATCCTGGCAACGGAGTCAACGAGTTCAGCAATCAGTTGTTGGATTCCGATGGTAGGGACCACCACCCAATCCATAGATGATTCACTTTGAGGAAAGGACAAACATTACCTCGCCTCTTGCTATTGACGCTCCGATGATCAAATTTACCTCCTAAAATTGCCAGAGCAAAATAAGATATTAGACCATTGTCATGTACAACTTACTTCCTATATTCATCGAAGGATCAACACGAGGGGCATATTCAGTAATACAGCATACAAAGATAAAACTCCATTCTGTCTATGTTATGTATGGGGACTGTAGTATGACGCACCTTGTTGATATCAGGTATGGTGCTTCATTCAAATGAAAAGGTTAGTTTATTAAGAATAAGTGGATGGTCGTCATAATCCGCCTTTGAGCATATTTGATCCAAACTGCTATATTCGCAAAGCATCTTCATTCACGATAGGACAGCTGCGGTCTTTTCAAGTAGACTCCTGCATCCCCATGCATGTCTCGTATGAATGAATAACATGTTCCAGCAACCAGCATGAGAAAATGCAACACAGACCTCCGACCCGGACATTCCTTTGTTTTCGGAATTCATCCTCGCGGCCTGCTTCAAAACCTGGCGAATCATGAAAGACAAAGCTTTCGTTTCTCGGCTGGATCCGTCGACTTGTCTGACGGATTGATCTAATCCTGCGGTTGAGTAGAACGACACACAACGGCTTAGACCCATGCCTTGTCCCCATCTCTGTCGTATGAGAAGTGGAGGATCTAGATCAGAACCCGTACACCGACTTCTGACCAGGTCCTGTTGTATTATCTTGACGTGTTGTCTTGTTCGTTCCAAGTTCAAGTAGAGTCACTGAACCCAAACATGTTTGCCAATCGCGTTTCGACAGCCATCAAGGCATCATCGTCAGAATGAAGCCTCAGGTTCGCGCGAGCGATCGATTCCATTGACAATGGAACGTTCTTGAGTCGCGTCGAGTGTATGGTATAGTACGTGACCCCACGATTCAGATTGTCAAGATGGACATGCTACTTGTACGTTTGATTGGCGAATCAGTGCGTGTTGACATCCCAGTGAACAACGGGGGGAAAATACTTATCGGTGTAGATGTCGACGAGAACACTGATCAACGCGGTGAAAAGTAGGTGTGATCCATTGGTAGGGTCACAATGACATGCCAACCAGACGAGGTCATTCGCATAGGATTCATGAGATGGACTCGTGGACCGTAGACAATCCATACCATCCCCACGAAACAGAACACCCACCTTTCATGCATTCATGATCGACCTTGTATTTTTGATTTCAAAGAAGGTAATCGCTGGTCACCATACCATTGACATTCAGATGGGTAACGCGCAAGAGATACGAGCAACGGGGTATGATACGATCATAATCATCGGACCCGGAGCGTCCGTACCAGAAACCGGTCAGCACGACGCCAGACACGTTCTAAATCGGTCGCGGTACGTTGACATAGCCATCCAACCCCCCTGCCCTGGCCTCCCCCCAACATCCCCATCCACTCCAGACGACCCAGACGACCAAGAAATGTAACCCGGTCGCATAGCTTACGAATGCAAGTCTCGCACGACGATGTCCGAGAACCGTACGCGTGAGCATGAGGAGAAGACGCTCAGGGAGTGGCAGAGATGTATAGGCTTGTGTCGCTTCCTGCGTGGTATCGTCAAGCAAATGTGTATTCCCAAGCACGTGAAAAGCACATACCCTCCCTCGGAAGGCTTCAAATGGATTCATCGTCTCCTCGTACCTTTGTCTCCATTTCCCAAGCTCCACCTCATCTTCACCGCCACCGTCCCCTGCGCCACCTACCTTGGACTCGTGCGTTCTGTGCGGCTTAGACGTCCCAGGTAGGGGATCCAACTGTGACACAGACGACGACTCCCGATAACTCTGCATATACCGTACTTTTTCATACAGTTTGAGGTTATCCGATTGCAACGACTTGATCTCAGAACGCAGTTCTGAAATGGTTTGGAACTGACGTCGAAGTTCCTGCATGTTGCATGCCCCGTGAACACTCAAAGAATAGGTGGAGAGGAAACACACGCGCCTCTTCCAATTCGGCATTCCGTGCTCTGAACCGGTCTCGTTGGCTCGTCACGATGGGTAATATCGACGTGTCCGCAGACGAGGTAAACGGAATCGGCGTGCTTCGCGTCGCACTGCCAGATGACTCGCCTTTCTTGTTCTTCGCATTGTCCAAACCGAGGTCAAAGCCGAGACCAGCCAGTGCGTCATCGATACCCGTCGTGTTTTCTGTGTTGGGAGTCTTTGCAGACCGGTTATCGAGTGCCAGAAGGTCCGTCTCGAGTTTCTCGTTGAGGGATCTTTGCTTGGAAAGTTCTGTCCGGGCCGTATCGAGCTCGGACTGTGTGGACTTCAACGATTCTTCGAGAGACGCGTGCAGAATCTGATGCGTGCGTGAACGCGTGTGTTGTGGTGATGACGAAGGAAAAAGAGAGGCAAGCTTACCCTGAAACGCGTGAGCTCTTCGAGGATACGCTTGTTCTTGCTCGCAAGTAGTACTTCAAGGCTCTTTCCATGCTGTGCATTCGCCTTGTCAGCGTTTGGATCAGGGAGATGTACGCCATCCGACTCGTGGGAGGACCAGTCGTCACCATCTGCATCGGAGGTATCGTCGTCGAGACCGCCAAATTCAACGTACTATTTGCAAGCATGAGCAATCAAGATTGAGATCGGTTACCATGTATACGACAACTGACCTTCATGATCTCGAGTTCCCGCTTGATTTCATCGTAATCAGTATATGTCGCAAGTTTCTGCTTGAGCGTGCCCATTTCCGCTTGCAGCTCTTCCTTTTCCCTTACTTCTCGCTTCGCACCTTCTTCGTCGAGTCTTGCGACCTGGGTCTGTGCAACGGATAATTGCGATTGGGTGGAGAGAAGCTGTGCTGTTAGATCTGCGCTGGTTGACTCGAGAGTCGAGAGACGCGATCGAAGGCTGGTTATGCTGCACAACTGGTCAGATTCAATCTACGCGGACAAGAGACAACAAACGTACAGCTCTGTGTTCTCGCTCTCCGCCCTCAGTGATTCGATCTCAGCACGTAATTCCTCCTATCACGTTGTGTAAAGCCCTGACAGTATTAAGGATGCAGACATTCAGGGACGTACGTTCCTCCCTTCCACTGCTGCAACTCTGCTATTTGCCCGTTCAAGATCGGCGAGAACCATATCCGCCTCAGCCAGTCGCGAGACGAGGTCTTGATCAGCACGCGAGCTGACATCCAAAAGACGCGCTTGGTTGGTCTCGTTCGACAGTCGAAGCTCACGAAGTTGCGACTTGTAGAGCTTAACTTGACGTGTCAGGTCTTGTTCACTGCAACACATCATGAACGAAAGTGATGGCAGTGAGCCTCAACTCGAGAGGGCCAACCGGCGAACCACTCACCGTTCTTCATAGTTCCGCATGCGCTCATCATACGTTGCGTTCAGTTCATTCTCCTTCTGCGAGACCTTCTCGGCGATCAACTCGTCCATCTATCTCAGCGTCTTGATTAGCACCCTATCCATTCCCATGTTCTCCGCACGCGCAAATGTACATTATCACGTACACACTCACCTTGCCCTCCAAAGTCTCCACCCTCTTCTTCGTACTGTCCAAAGTGCCATTCTCCCGCTTTAGCTCGGCATTCTCCCCCTTGAGTCGCACAATGTCAGCCTTGAGTGTGCTAACTTCAGCAGTCAACGATGCGTTCGTTTCAGACGTGATTGTCTGTTCTACAACTGCCTCGAGGAGAGGGTAAGGATCCGGAGCTTCTGCGAGGACTTTGTAGACATTTAGAAAGGCCGACTCGGCGACTTTGGAACGTTTTGTGAGGTTGTCGATTTCTTGCTGGTACGCTATTTCAGATGGAGTGGTATGGATCATCCCGGAAGGCGGCGTGAGTGCGCCTGAGTAGGACAGGTCGAACGACGAGGACGAGACATACCCTTGAGCAACCCCTTGAACGAGTTGAGCTTTTCTTCGTCCGGGATCTTCTTGAACTCTAAACATCGGTGTGCCGCCAGTCGGTATAATGGATCTTTGTTGGAGTAGGACCAAGTGAAGCGTACCTTTTGTGCGCTCGGCCAGCCCCTTGCGACTGAGCACATTCTCTTTCTGGTTCTCTACGATCTCAATGCCTTGTGCATCGAGCGTCTTCTGGAGCTCGTGGAGGTTTATGCCTGGTGCGGTTGAAGCGTCCCAGTAGACATGCCGGCGCGTAGGTGAGAGGCGCGAAACGAGACAATTTTAAGACGAGGTAGTCACGGAATGATCATATAGAACAAAGACATGAGCGAGGTGTTGTAGCTTGGACGTACAGACGGATACAAAGCGCACCTTTCCACGTTACAAGTGCTCCTGAGAAGTTATGCTGTTCTGTCGAGCCCATCGCGACGTTCCCCCAGACTCGGATGACAAACAGTAATGAAGATGCGTGCCTATACGCAGCTTGGTGCCAAGGTCCAAGGTCTCTGGTGTAGCCTGAGTGTCGCCAACTTGGCGGTGTGGTAGTACTTAGTTAGACCGTTAACCGGATGCTACACGTAACACAACTCCGCAACATATAGTGACCAGTAGTAGTACACACAACAATCTATTCCACGTCTAACAGTTCCACACTCTCGTAGTTGGACGGTCTTGACGAGCGACCAGATCTGTCGTTTCCAGCCTCGCGAAGACAGCATGTCTCAAAACGATCTTCCACGTCATTCACCCTTCCATGCGGCACTCGACCGTGGTCAGCACATCATAGGAATACGTGGACTGTCGACCAAATCATGATCAAACTTGCAGTCCTGCTTTCGACGCGCGTTCAGCCCGTGGTGCGCTTGACGGAGACTTTGGGTCTTTGTATATCATGTCTAACGCCAAAAAATTCAGTCCTGGTTATCCGTTCTCGTCGACGTAACCCCACGAGGGCACCACCCGCCTCGTTCAGTCCTGTGCGTGCTTCTAGTAGCAATTTAAGACTCTGGCACGACCGACATACTCTGGTGCCGGATACCCAGATCCATCGAGAGTCGCTATCCCATCCTTCGTCACTTCCATACCTCTCAAAACACATCCATAATTCAATTAATATTACAAGTCGACCAAAGGCAGGGACACACATCACAAAAGCTTCACCGTAGCACTGACCTACTCGTCCGCAACTATAACCACACTCTTTCCAATAAACGCGCCCTTGAGGAAGTTGACAAATGCCACTTCAGCGTTCTCCAAACCTCTCGTGACATCTTCTCTGTACGTCAATCCTTTCGATACGAGTAGAGCGGGCACTTCCCGTTCGAAAGCCTCCAAATATTTTGGAGAGAGCGTGGAAAAAACGAATCCATTGATCGAGATTTCCTTTGGGATCACGTCGAACAAGTTCTGTCACGTCCAGGATCCTTGAGTGACGCTCGAATTGTAACGTGAACGAGCACTGACCGAAATCGGTTTGGCCGAGCCGCCATAGCCAGCAATCATCCCGCATTCCTACAAGACATGAGCACGAGTGGATGAAGAGTGACAATGATCGACCGACAATGAATCGGGCGTGTTTCGCAGCTGCATTCAGCGCAGCTTCCAGAGTCTCACCGCCCACGTTGTCCCAATAGCTGCACCTTCAGTCAGAATATATTGTAGATCATTCGGACGGTGGGACATACACATTAATGGGGCCCTCCTTTTCCAAGATCTCCGACGTCTTTGTTGTCTTGTAATTGAATGCCACGTCAGCGCCGAGTTCTTTCAAAAATTGGACTTTGTCGTCAGAACCAGCAGATGCGATAACCTTCATGCCATCCTGCTTCGCGAGCTGGATGACGAAGCTGAAATGGGCTCCCGTCAACCTATCCACGCATAGCCATTCTAGAAAGATGACGTACGATCCGACTGCACCAGCCCCACTGGTAACGAATGCTACTTCCCCCTGCGAGAAATGTTGCGTGAGCGAGCCAGAGCAGTGGGAAATATCCCATACTATCTTACCTTTTTCGCTCGCGAATATTCCTTCCAGCCGAAATACGCGGTCTGGCCTTTGAACCGCTCGGTAAATGCGTCGAGAACGACGACGGGATGAATGACTTACCAGGCAAACCGGCTATCCCTACAAAGACACTCCAAGGGAGATTGTACTCGTTGTGTAGCTTTGTGAAGGATTCAGTCTCGTGCTGCACCGAATATTCTTGAAATGCTACAAAACAAAATTGGCACGAACTTGAGCAACATGTGACCATCGTACTTACGATAAAATCCACGGAGGTGATCTCCAGCCTGAAAAGCTGGGTTCTCGGAACGTACGATGACTCCGATACCACAACCTTGAATCCTAAAGACAAGGATTCGAACTCGGTGAAATGACAGCAAGATACAGAATAAATTACTTACGATTCTCCGAGTTGGTATTTGGTCTATCCACGGCGCCGAATATAAGCCGGATTGTCTCTGAATAAGGTGTGTTGGAGAATCTAACTTACAGCCGCAGAAGGTTTCATCCGAGTCACTATAAAGGGCTCCAAGGACAACACGAGGGTCTTGAGGAGGACGCCTCCGTTCAAAGGAACATTGTCCAGGTCGATTGTCTCACTAGCATCGAGTGAGGTTGTCTGGCCAGGAATAGGTAAACCTAGGGTAGATACGCTTAGATATACATATCGGGTTGACCGTATCACGTTCACCTGCCGGGAATTCCTTAAAGACGATGCGCTTGTTAGTTACAGGAGCCATCAGTCAGAGACTTGTGTTCGAGCCTGCATTATACCCAGAGCTGGCTAGTAAACTAGTGACCTTGGATGATTCATCACTATCGTGACTCGGGGTCTCCATGACGTAAATCAATATGACCCCTACAATCAAGGGATAATTTTATCCATCATATGCGAGGCGAGGTCGCTGTTTCGTCGCCGCTGCCGCACCACCATACCCCGCTCGACGTTCTCATGTCTCCCTGAGCCATCGAGCAAAGAAAAAAACATGTCGTACGCCCTTTTCTCCTCGAGTTTTTACTCGCGGATTCTCTCATTTTTCGTCTTTCTGTCCTTTCTCCCTGTCATCCAGGCCTCAGAATGGATCCAATACCCACCCAGTGGACATGCAACCATGACACACTACACCCTCCCTACCGGGTTCATCGCTGCGTGCGGGTGTACCCCGAACAGCACATACTATCCCACTGCCGCTTTGAGCCAAATGGCATATGGGAGCAGTACCTCCTACGGCCCTGCATGTGGCCAATGCTTTAATCTCACTCTCTTGAACGCTTTCACGGTCAACCCACCCTTCTATCCCAACACATTTAATTCCGTCGTCGTCAAAATTACCGACCTTTGTCCGCTTTCTACGACCGGCTGGTGTAACGCCACGACATCTGGGCCAAATGCGTGAGTTAGTGGCGCTGTTTGAGGCGTGCGTGAAGGTGACAGTAGAACTAGCGGTGGCGGATATCTCAACTTTGATCTTGCCTGGCCGTCTACTTCGATCCCGAATAGCTTCTTTCCGTCTGATGCCGCTCTCTATGGTATGTCTTGCTCGCCAGCGTATATGGTTATCAGTGACTGAACGTGTCTTTCGCAGGCTTCACCGTAAGTTTAAACGACCAGCATGCAAAAGGAGATAACGAATTAAATAAAAACAGGACTTTGGTGTCTGGAATATCAGTTACCAGAGTGTCTCGTGCGAGGAATGGGAAGGGTATACCAATCAATCCGCTCTCGGAAGCGTTGCAGATTTGGGTTATACCTCTTGTTGTCCAAATAACCCGATGGTACTATACATTCCATTCTACAGTACCCAAGCTAAACCTGACCCAGGAAACTGGCGATCTGTGCCCCTCCTATTCGGACAATGCAGGACTATCGTTCGTTATTTTCTTTTGAATCAGACTCTCATGCTAACATTGGGGGTACAGCCCGACTATCCACCCCGGATCTGGAGCTGATACCTTACTCACAAACATACCGCACATTCTTTTCCTAACATTGACTGTATCCTTAACGACATACTTGTTGTAGAATTTCAGGGTCTTGGGTTTCCTCCTGGGTGTAGACTCTAATTTGCTTGTCTTTTCTTCGCGTCACCTTCAAACTATCTTCCTGCTACATAGACACCCCACAATTTCATGTACATACCTCATGGATGGCTTGGTCCACTCATCCTCCACGTTGTACAAACGATGTGATCCCCAAATGAATCCGACCAAATCAGATATCACCAAAAATAGCATTTTCTGTCCATTACGAGACGCTGTGCATCGTGTCGAGCGGCTCATTTCCACGAAACACGATGTGCCCGATGTCACGAGCAAAATGTGGTGGCAGGCGGGGTTGGGGTCCCTTCTTTCGCCTTTGGCGTCCGGGACGAGCCGACTTTCCAGTGCTCGTAGTTACGGCAGGCACGGACGAAGTTGAGACCCCTGTGGATTGAGCTTCCATCGCATCCTCGTTCGTCAATGGATCAATACGCAGAACTGGAGGAGCGGGGATACGACGCTCCGTTTGACAACAATGACACTGGTAAGAGATGAGGTGGCCATGCGAGGCCGAGTCTGTTTGGACCGTGTCACTGAAAACGGCACGATGGCTGTTACTCATGGCTCGGTCACTCACCTTTGACGCGGACCGTTGCAGAGATGCCGGGTATCAAAGGAGCGTAGCAGCGTTTGCATATGCGGCGCTTGACGGACGGGTCCCTGTGTAGCACGATGAGTGATACCCGATTCGCCGACGTACAACGAACAGTGCACAAGCAGTGGGGAAGATGCAAAGAGAGTACATCGTCCGGGTCTCAAACACACGCACATCTTCACGTTCGTCTTTTGGCCCACGCTCTTCATCGTCTCCACATAACTCCTCGACAACTCTTCAAAGCTCACCACGCGCCGTTTCCTCTTCTTTTGGGAACACGATGGGGGGTTGCCTTCCTCGGTGCCGGTGCCTTTGTCGTTCCTCGACGGGTCGCCGTCGCGGTGGACGGAGTCAGGGGGCGCGAGGCCATTCAGAAGCACGCTGGCTTGGTACAGAAAGTTGAGTCGCTGGAGGATATCCCGGTTCGTCACGCTCGTCGGATTGGGTATGTCTTCCTTGTTCTTGTTCTTACCCATCGCTTTGACGATCGAAATCGACACGGGGTTGGTGCCAATTTCGGATCATGTGCACGAACCCTTGTGGTTGACATAAAAACGTTGTTTAGAGTACCCGACCTTAGCTCAGTTGGAAGAGCGCGAGACTGTAACTGGATAAATTCATCTTGAGGTCGCCTGTTCGAGCCAGGCAGGTCGGATTCGTTTTTTTGGTGTTTATACAATTTTTCTATATATTGCAATTCTCGC